>PVIW01005371.1:0-108203 GCA_004026585.1 Noctilio leporinus
AAATTTTTTTTTTTTTTTTTTTTTTTTTTTTTACCACTTTATCTATTTTAAGTGTAGAGTTCTGTGGCATTAAGTACATTCAAATTATTGCACAATCATCATCACCATCCAATTGCAGAATTTAAAAAAATTCCCAAGCTGACACTCTATGCACATTAAACATTCATTCCTCATTCCCCCTCTCTCACCAGCTCTGCAAATTGAAAACTTTCTGTTCAGCTAAAGAAAATATCAGCAAAATTCAAAGGGAACCAACTGTATGGGAAAACATAATTGCCAATGATACCTCAGACAAGGGTCTGATCTCCAAAATATATAAAAACTAATGCGACTCAACACTAGGGAGACAGTACCCAATTAAAAAATGGGCAAAGGACCTGAACAGACAACTCACTGAGGAAGAGATACAAAGGGCCCAGAGGCATATGAAAGAATGCTCAACATCACTAGTCATCAGAGAGATGCAAATTAAAACCACAGTAAGATACCACCTCACACCTGTCAGAATGGCAATCATCAACAAATCAACAAACAAGTGTTGGCGAGGATGCGGGGCAAAGGGAACCCTCATACACTGTTGATGGGAATGTAGGCTGGTGCAGCCTCTGTGGAAAACAGTATGGGGTTTCCTTAAAAAACTAAAAATGGAACTGCCTTTTGATCCAGCAATGCCACTACTTGGACTATACTGAAAGAACCCTGAAACACCAATTCATGAGAACCTATGTACACCTCTGTTCATAGCAGCACTATTTATAATAGCCAAGTGCTGGAAACAGCCTAAGTGCCCATCAGTGGATGATTGGATCAAAAAAATTTGGTACATTTACACAATGGAATTCTATATAGCAGAAAGAAAGAAGGAACTTGTACCCTTTGCAACAACATGGATGGAACTGAAGAGTATAATGCTTAGTGAAATAAGCCAGTCAGTGAAGGACAAATATCATATGATCTCACCCATTACGGGACAATAATGAACAAAACTAACAACAAGCAAAACGGAACCAAATATATGAATGCAGTGAATAGGCCTTCAGTGGTCAGGGGGAAAAGGGTTGGGGGGAGGGGGGAGGCAGAGGCAAGGAAGGGGAGCAGCTTAGACAAGAACCTAGTATAAAGGAACCATGGACATGGACAACAGGTGGGATTGACTTTGGGGGGAATGGGTGGGTGGGGAGGGGGACAGAGGGGAACAAAAAGGGGATGGATGTAATGTAACAACAATAAAATTTTAAAAATAAATAAATAAATAACCTTTTCAGCCCTGGCACAGTGGATAAGGTGCTGGCATGCAACCCAAAGTAGCTGGTTTGATTCCCAGCCAGGGCACATAACCAGATAATGTAACAGAAAATTCAGCAGGGTGTAGGACGTTAGCCATAGATAAGGGAGTTAACTTAGAAAGGCTCTGTTTTCCCATGCCAAGTCCCTCTTCTTTGTTCCCCATTTGTGCTGCCCTGCCCCCCTTGCTTCTGTATTTCCTGGCCAACACACCTGCTCAAGGCCTTTTCTTTACCCCCCCCCTTTGTCCCTGCCTCTGCCCACTCCCCAAAAGTACATAAGGGAGAGGAGACCCATGCTCGGGGCCCAGAATTTGGAGAATGACTCCTCTGGGTCTGCAAGCGCGTGAAATAAAGTGCCTACTTTTTCACTCATCTCGGTGTTCCGCCTGAGTCTGTTCCCGTAACAGTAGCTGGTTTGATTCCCAGCCAGGGCACATAACCAGATTGCAAGCCAGGTCACCAGCCAGATGCACAGCTGGAGGCAGGTGAAAGGGAACCGTACATTGATGTTTCTCTCCCTCTCTGCCTCTCTCCCTTTCCCTCTCTCTGAAAAATAATAAATAAAATCTTCTTTAAAATGTAAAAAAAAAAAAAAGAAGAAGAAGAAGAAAGGAAATAGAGAAGCCAATAAAAGAAAAAGAAAAAGAAACATAATCCCTTATCTCTGAGAATATTTCAAAGTGTAACATATCGTTAATTGGAATATTAGAATAAGAAAGAGAGCTGAAGCAATACTAAAGTAATAATGGCTTAAAACTCTTCAAAATACCCTGGCTGGTGTGGCTCAGTGGATTGGCACTAGCCTGTGAAACCAAAGTAACTGGTTCCATTCCCCAGCCAAGGCACATAACCAGGTTGCAAGCCATGTCTCCAGTCAGGTCTGTAGCTGTAGGCAGGTGAAAGGCAACCGTACATTGATGCTTCTCTCCCTTTCTTCCTCCCTCCCTGCTCTTCTCTCTGAAAAATAAATAAATAAATAAAATCTAAAAATACAAAACTCTTCAAAATAAATGACAGTAAAATTATCCTTAAGTGAGGATAAAATAAAGATTTTTTTCATCAAGCAAAACTCAAGTTATTCACCATCAGAAGACCTGCACTATAAGAAATAGTAAGAGATTTTTTCATGCAGAAAAAAAAGGATGTATGTCATAAAGTTGTAACAACATAAAAAGAGAAAGTCAAAGAAGAAAACAATAAAGGTTAAAAAAGTCAAAAATAAATTAATTAAATTTAATTAAATGTCCATATTGCCCAAAACAATTCATAGAGTCAATGAAATCCTTTTTAAACTATCAATGACTTATTTCACAGAAATAGAAAAAATACTTCAAAAATTTATACGGAGCCAAAACCACCACGAATACCACAGCAATCTTTAGAAGGAAGAACAAAATAGGAGGAATCACAATACCAGATATCAAACTATACCATAAGGCCACTCTAATCAAAACAGTCTGATATTGGCATAAGAATAGACATATAGGTCAATGGAACAGAATAGAGAGCCCAGAAATAAACCCAGGATTCTATAGTCAATTAATATTTGACAAAAGGGGAAGGACATAAAATGGAGTGAAAATAGCCTCTTCAGTAAGTGGTGTTGGGAGAACTGGACATGGACATGAAAAAAAATAGTTATACCACCAACTTACACCATATACCAGAATAAGCTCAAGATGGATAAAGGACTTAAACATAAGCCATGCCACCAAAGTCCTAAAGGAAAACACAGGCAGTAAAATTTCATATATCCCATACAGTAATATTCTCACCAATACCTCTTCAAGGGTGAGGGAAATAAATGAACAGATCAACAAATAGGACTACATCAAACTGAAAAGTTTATGCTCAACTAAAGAAAACATCTGCAAAATTAAAAGGGAACCAACTGTATGGGAAAACATATTTGCCAGTGATACCTTAGACAAGGGTTTGACCTCCAAAATATAGTACATAAAGAACTAATACGAACGACTCAACACCAGGGAGACAGATAGTCCAATTTAAAAAATGGGCAAAAGACCTGAACAGATACCTCTCTGAGGAGAACATACAAAGGGCCCGTAGGCATATGAAATAACGTTCAACATCACTAGCCATCAGAGAGATGCAAATTAATACCACAATGAGATACCAGTTCACACCTGTCAGAATGACCATCATTAACAAATTAACTTTTAACAACTATTGGCAAGGATATGCAGAAAAGGGAATCCTTGTGCATTGTTGGTGGGAATGCAGACTGGTGCAGCCACTGTAGAAAACAGTGTGGAATTTCCTCAAAAAACTAAGAATGGAACTGCTTTTTGACCCAGCAATTCCACTGCTGGGATTACACCCAAAGAACCCTGAAGCACCAATTCAGAAGAACCTATGTTCATAGCAGTGCTATTTACAATAGGCAAGTGCTGGAAACAACCTAAGTGCCCAGCAGTGAATGAATGGATTACAACACTTTGGTACATACATACAATGGAATACTATACAGTGGAAAGAAAGAAGGAACTCTTACTTTTACAACTACATGGATGGAACTGGAGAATATTATACTTAGTGAAATAAGCCAGTCAGTGAAAGACAAATACTAAATGATCTCATCCAATACAGGAGACTAATGAAAAAAACAAATAAACAAATAGAACCAGAGGCATGGAAATAAGGAACAGACTTTCAGTGTGCAGAGGGGAGGGAGGAGGGATGAGAAAAGGGGAGGGGAAGAAGAGGCAAAGAAAGTGAACAGTTTAGTCAAGGAGCTAGTATGAATGACTCTTGGACATGGATGACATGTGGGAGAGGGTATGGGGGTGGGGCAGGGGAGGGCAATGAGGGGAAAATGGGATAAATGTGATACAATAATAAATTAATTTTACAAATTTTTAAACATAACATAAAAAGCTATTTTAGGCCCTGGCTGGTGGCACAGTGGATAAGGTGCTGGCCTGCGAACCCAAAGGTCCCTGGTTCAATTCCCAGCCACAGCACACATAACCAGGTTGCAAATCAGGTCTCCAGCCAGGTCCCTAGCTGGAAGCAGGTGAAAGGCAACCATACATTGATGTCTCCCTCCCTCTCTGTCTCTCTCTCTCCTTTTACCTCTCTCTAAAAAATAATAAATCAAATCTAAAAAAAAAAAGAAGCTATTTTAACTCAACATGATTCAATAGAATTTCACCATCTTAACACAACAATCATTTTCTGGTTTTTAACCATGAGGTAAACTTATTTCACCTTAATTATGAGCACATTTACATCCTGCTTTTCTTTTCTTTCTTTCTTTCTTTCTTTTTTTTTAAAGATTTTATTCATTATTTTTAGAGAGAGGGGAAGTGAGGGAGGAAGAAAGGGAGAGGAACATCAATGTAGGGTTGCCTTTCACCTGCCTCCAGCTGGGGACCTGGCTGGAGACTTGGCTTCCAATACGGTTACGTGACCTGACTGTGAGTTGAACCACCGACCCTTGGATCCACAGGCCTGCGTTCAATCCACTGAGACACACCAGCCAGGGACTGCTTTTCTTTTTTAATGTCTCATTTATTATAAGCTTCCATATTGCCTCCCAAGTCATCAGAAATATTTCTTCATCTAATTACTATGCTGTACACTACGCCAACTATAATTTAAAAAATAAATTGAAAACAACTAAACAACTAAAAGTATTCCTTTATAAAAGGTGAAGAATATTTCATCCCATGGCTGCACCATAATTCCCATAATCATCCCCTTACTGCTGAATATTTAGGGTGTTTCCAATTTTCTTGCGACAAACTGCTAGAGTAGACAATTTTATTTCCTCTTTTGGATGATTTCCTCTGGATAATGGGTGGGGTTACTGGTTAAAGATTTTTGAACATGTTTCTGGCTCTTGACAATTCCTCCTGAGCACAAGACCGTTCTTCCCACCCCCCCGGTTCCTGGTAATCCAGAGCGGTGCTCCAAAGAGCCATCAGGTTGGCCCCTTCCCCACAGCCCCTTTAGCAGCCCCGTTGCCCTACCTTCCTTCACTTGCTAGTTTCCGCCCCAAGACGCCAGTCGTGCTTCTCAGATTAGTAGGGTTCCTGCTCCTTCTTCCCGCTGGTCTGCCGGCTGCTCATTCCCCAGGTAGGCTGATGTCGAGCGTCGCAGCGCTCAGTACTCCTGACTCGCCTTTGCGGTAGCCAATGCATTAGCACCGTCCTTACCTTGGCCTCCAGGTGTTCCGCCCAACACCCCAGAAAGATGAACCCTGGGTCCTGTTTCATTCTCCCCTCTTCCCATCTCTTCCCGCCCAAAGTATTTAAAAAGCGCTTTTAAGTTTTTATGCTGCTCTTTCAGTTTAGTTAGATCTGAGAGTTAAAGTACAAAACAATTGGCACCAGGAGCAGACGTGATAGGAGGTGGACAGACGTATTTATATTTAATAAATTATAACAGCAAGTTCATGCTTTATCCAACAAGTTTACTGAGCACCTATTATATGCCACGGCAGTGAATTAAAGGCAATAAAAGCAATGAAGTACACAAAGTGTTAGATGGTGACTTGAACTAGGGAGAAAAATCAGGCCAGTTAGACCAAAAGTGAGCAGTGGCTTGAGCCAGTGTGCTTAGAGCCTTACCTCCGAAAGCCCGTTTAAACTTAGGCAGCAACGTGCTGAGCCAGACACTACTGCTCCTCCTATTGTACAGATTAAGGTAGAAGTAAAGTTCTGACCAAGTTCCAGCCAGTTATTACTGTAAGGCCTTCCTCTTCCTCCTACAGTGAACCCCTGACCCATGGCAATGTCCCAGTTGGAAGGGTTTAAATACGAACCAAGCCCTAAGGCTGCAATGTGCGCATGCGCATGCGCATGCGCAGGGCGCGGAGTGCGCTTGCGCAGAGCGCAGGTTACGTGGCGGGCCGGAAGTAGTTTGTGCAGACCGGCCATCAGAGTACCGCTAGTAGCCACGGAGGTCCAGCGTAAGCCTGCTGCTTTGTGCCCCTGTGAGCACCACCATGCTGAAGAAATTCGACAAGAAAGACGAGGAATCGGGTGAGAGAACCAAGCCTGGGGAAGGCTGGGACATCTCGGAGGCTCTTAACACCCTCCCTGGGACCTCTCCTAGGCTTATGTCCTGATCCGAGGCCGAGGCCGAGGCCCAGTGCAAGACAGGCTTATGCCGAAGGTCCACATCTGGTCAACGGCATGCCTCGGAGAGCCCAAGCATGCTCCACTGCCCCCAATTCGTAGTCTCGGACCACGCACAATTCACTGGGTGAACTTGGACGGGTCTTGCGCCTCTTTTGGGCCTCAGTTTCGGCATCTGTCAGGGAATTAACATTATCCTTTGTTCTTTTTCCGTTGGATTTCTTGGGATTCGCGGAAACGGCGTAGGTGCTGACCAAACTGGGGCGCTGAGGAGCTAGTGTCCTTCGGCTGAACTGTCATTTATTTTTTCAGCAGACACTGAGTACTTAACTGTGCAGTAGAACTATTGAGACACTCGGTGCCTAAGCTGTGTTAGAATGGTCACAGGCTTAGTGGAGAGGAGGAACACAGAATAATCATAAAGCAAGTAGGTAACTGCAAATGTGACATCTGATCTGTAGAAATCCGAGTCATTGGGAGATGGTGGTCCCCCACATGTAATAGGGATTTATTTAAGTATGCTTTGCATAAATGAACATAATAATAAATACACTATGATAGGCACAGAAGGACTGTACCAGAGATGCTGGGTGATTGTAAGTGGTTAGGGCAGGAGAGTGGTATGATTTGTGTGCCGTTGTAGAGCTTTTATTGCCATTAAGAGGAGCTTGAACTTGACTATTGACTAGGAAGACAGGGACATTTGTCCATTATCTAAGACAGTTTTAAAATTTAAAGTCACAAGTTGTACTCAGTTTTCTCTGTTTTGATTGTAGGTGGAGGCTCCAACCCATTCCAGCACCTTGAGAAGAGTGCAGTACTCCAGGAGGCAAGTGTCATTTGCTCCCCTCTATCTTTCATCATAATGTCCTGGTTGGATGTATTTGAGGTGCTAACACATTTAAAGTACTGGTTTAAAGACCACCTGGGGAGAAACTCATTCCTGGAAACACAGAAAAACTTTGTTCCTGAAGAGAGTTTATTATGCTTACATTTTTGTTGTTCATCATTTCTTTTTCTAGTTAACAAGCTTTTACTAAGTATATGTTAGTCAATAAATCTGTACATTTCTAACTAATATTTATTTATTTATTTTATTAAAGATTTTATTTATTATTTCCAGAGAAAAAGGAAGGGAGAGAGGCAGAGAGGGAGAGAAACATCAATCAATGTATGCCTTTCACCTGCCTCCAGCCATGGAGCTGGCTGGAGACCTGGCTTGCAACCTGGTTATGTGCCCTGGTGGGGAATATAACCTGCGACCTTTGGGTTTGCAGGCCAGTGCCTTATCCACTGTGCTACCAGCCAGGGCTCTAACTAATATTTAAATTAAGGAAGATTTAGGAGTTGTTAATAGCTGAATTAAAGAAAAAAAAACTATTTGCTAATGAAAATAAACATCTAAGCAAGTGTATTTAGTCTGAGACCTCTCAGCCCTTGAATGTGCTTGAGAAGAATCAATGGAAGGGAAATAAAGTGGGCTAGAAAGTAATACCCTTGGTCACTTCTTCTTAGGCCCGCGTATTTAATGAAACTCCCATCAACCCCCGGAAATGTGCTCACATTCTCACCAAGATCCTTTATCTCATAAACCAGGTAACAGAGTGAGGTGGGGGTGGGGGATGGGGGGATGTTGGAGTACATAAGTGAAATAGCCCTTTGGCTATTCAGCAGCTTCTGGTTGTAGCCAAGGGCCCAGTTCTGGGTCCCCTCAGTGTCCAACTCTGATGTGTTGCGTTTGATAAGCCCTCTGCAGGGTCTGAGGATCTGGCCTGGACTGATCCAGCAGGAAGAGCCTTCTGGGTCCTCCATTCCAAACTGAGACTGTTTTCTTAATTAAAATAGGGAGAGCACCTGGGGACCACTGAAGCAACTGAGGCCTTTTTTGCCATGACCAAGCTCTTTCAGTCCAATGATGTAAGTGTCCCAACCTCAGCTTTCCTTGAGAGGAGATAGCTATGACAGGGTGGTGGATAAGCCAAGAAAAAGTGAACCAACCAGTCAACGTGAACTAACTTTGTGTAGTCGGAGTTATTTATTTATTTATTTATCCTAACCCTGGTCCTCATTCTGGGCTAGGGATCACAGGGCCTTTTTCTTCTCTTCCCAGCCTACCCTCCGTCGAATGTGCTACTTGACCATCAAGGAGATGTCTTGCATTGCAGAAGATGTCATCATCGTCACCAGTAGGCAAGTCCTGGGTCTGTGGATGGTTCCTTTGATGGGTTCTATTGATACAGAGGTGATTTTTTTTCTCAAATATTGTAAACAATGAGACTTTTGATTGACTCTCTCATCCTTCATTTACTGCTACCAATGCCATGGCAGCCTCCAGGGTGTGCTGTTTCACTTTTAATTCTCTGACCTTAGCTCGGCTACAAACCTTTCCTTTCTTTGATTCCTTTTAGTTACCTGAGCCAACCTGGAACTCTTATAAAGGCTTTAGTGGGTACCAAGAGACAACACAAGAAAAATGGGCATAAAGAATGCAAAGGGTATACAAATAAGGCTTTCTTACTAGTGTTTCTACATTAGGCTGTGTAATGTAGGGGACAGATGTGACTAAAGGGTAATCCCTGCCCTTAGAAACTGGGCTCAGTTCTCCTATTGTCAGTTTTTTGGGGGAAGGTGTCATATTCATTTGTAGGTTCACTTAGAAAATATCCATTAGTTATTTTCTAATATCTTAACTAATACCTGTTAGTCCCTACGTTTAGCTCTGGGACTAGAGTAGCAATCAAGACAAGCATGATCTCTGCAGCCCCAGAATTTACGAAGAATAACCAGATAGGTTGAGAGAGCAGACTAGAAGGACATCCAAATTGAATTTGTATCAAAGCTGTCTGAATGGAGACCTGAAAGAGGAGTAAGAAATAACAGGACAGATGTGGAGGTGAAGGGCTAAGAAAATAGCATACGCAAATGCCTGGAGAGGAGAGATTGCACAGCCTATTTGGAGACATTTTTTGTTGAAGAGTTTATGCTTTATGGTAATGGTAGTAGGAAGCCTCAGAAATTTTTTTTACTAAAACCAGGCAAGTGACCTGGTCAATTTTAACTTTTATTTAAAAAACAAAGAAATCCTCCATCTAGCTGCTTCATGGAGTGTGATTTGGATGGGGCCAAAAAAAAATAGAGAACACTAATTAGGAGACTCATGTAGTAATCCAGGTAAGTGTGGTGTTGGGAGCTACAGAGGAATAAATGAGGACTTTGACATGGGGAGAGCAGGCTAGTCTCTGGCATGTGGACAACTTCTTTTCCCTCTGCAGCCTGACAAAGGACATGACTGGGAAAGAAGACAACTACCGGGGCCCAGCTGTGCGAGCCCTCTGCCAGATCACTGATGTGAGTCTACTTCCTCTACCCAGCCATCTGTCCTCTCCCTGCTTTGCATTTATAGTTGTCTCATCCTTTGCATGCTTTAGGTTTTCCCTGTCTCCTGGGCAAAGGAGGTGATGAGGGCTGTAGTGCAAAGGAAACATGTTTACTTCCTCCTCACCTCACTTCTCCACACTCCATCACCTTCATTCCTAAAGGTTGCTGAAGATTGATTGGTCCCCGCTTTTTCCCCATAGAGCACCATGCTGCAGGCTATTGAACGCTACATGAAACAGGCTATCGTGGACAAGGTGCCCAGTGTCTCCAGCTCTGCCCTGGTGTCTTCCCTGGTGTGTAGCTGCAGTGGGATCCTGGGAGGGTAGTATCAGGAAACTAAAGAGACTATCAGAATTGCTTTGTAGTGAGTAATCAAGTGTTTCTATATCCCCAGATCTGAGAGTCCCACTAACCTTAGTGAAGAGTGCTGGGGAATTCTGGATTGATTGAGGAGGGGCAGTTGAATGGCCTTAATCCATCATTGGGGGTGACAGATTGCTGGAGTTTGGGGCTAGAAGAGGGAGGGTGGGAGCTGTTCTGTGCTTGTATGCCATCTCAGAAGACAAAGGAAATGGAGAGGTCTTAGACTTGGTCTGAAAAAAGAACCAAGGCCTGACTGAACTGTGAGCTAGGCCCAGGATACGTGATGGGATGACCTCCTGCTTGCCTGCCCCTTAGTGTGCCTTGTTGCCCCCAGCACCTATTGAAGTGCAGCTTTGATGTGGTCAAGCGCTGGGTAAATGAGGCCCAGGAGGCGGCATCCAGTGATAACATCATGGTCCAGGTGAGTGTGAATGGAGCTGTGGTATGTAAGATACTTAGACACAGATGGCATGGAACTGGCCAGTTAAAAATGGACTCTACTCCTGGCTGGCTCGCCAAAAAAAAAAAAAAAAAAAAAAAAAATGGACTCTAACCACGGAGCTTCTGGTGCCCCTAGCTTTAATCCTTTTCTCATTGGATTATAGGGAAGCTTAGAGGGTTTGGAGGATAGGGAGGATCAGTTGCTTAGATTAGAGACTGCCTATTACCTGGTTCCAAAATATTAAAGTATTTGGATAAATAGCTGAGTTACATTTTGGAGTATGTGATACAGCAAACCTTGCCCAGAGGGCCTTTGCCAAGCTGGCTTTGTTAGTGATATATGGAAATATCTTAGTGGAACTTTTGTCTGCGAAATTGTTCTTTAATGTTCTAGGTCATCAATTCCTTTATCTCTGTAGTTCTCAGTTTGCTTGTCTGTAAAGTAGGAATTAAAGTTTCTGCCTCACAAAACTGTGAGGATAAAATGAGACAACATCTCTAACATCTGGCACATACCTATAGGGAGTACCTGTGTGTTTATCTCTTCTCTTTCTCCTTACCCTTCACGCTGTTTTCATCTCCAGACTTAACTGTGGCCCCTCAAAACACTTCCCAAGGACAGAGAAGCTTCTCACATAAAAGGCACCCACAGCCTTCCCCACAGCCTTCTTAGCACTTCAGTGCCACTCTGGTAAGAATACAGAAAAGAGTAAAAGGGACAGGAAATAACTTTGTGCACCTTACATCTCCAGAACAGAGTCCCTGAATTTCAGTCCTTTAAATCTTGCTTTGCCAATACCAGCCATTGACAAAAAAAAAAAAAAAAAAAAAAATACCTACCTGTGTAGGGTTTACCATCATAAGGTCTCATATCTGAGGTGTCTTGCATGATACCTTACAACACATGTTCATGCTCAGGGCCTACCTCCCTCTTTCTCTTTCTTGTCTAAAGACCCTGGGTTTCCTTCCATTCTTTCATCTCTGTTGCTTCTTGTTTTCCCTCTTCACATCTATACTCATGTCTGTCAAGGCCCTTGCCAGAATTGGGGGCAGAACAAGAACTACAGATATGCTTGCGATTTGTTGATCATTGTATTAGGAGCTATCTATGTACACCGTCTGGGAGACTTGTCACAGCTACTCTGTGAGGTAGCTACTATGATGCACATTTTAAAAATGAGAAGGCTAAAGCCCAGTGCCACACAGTTAGTAGTCCTAGGCTTCACTTGTTTGTACTCTGCTATCATTTTCTGTCCTCTAGTACCACGCACTGGGACTCCTATATCATGTGCGTAGGAATGACCGCCTGGCTGTCAATAAAATGATTAGCAAGTTCACCCGGCATGGCCTCAAGTCTCCTTTTGCCTACTGCATGATGATCCGGGTGGCCAGCAAACAGCTGGAGGAGGAGGACAGCAGGTAATGGCCTTTGTCTCCCCTCACTGGATAATTCCTCATTCACCCTACCATGCTAGGCCATTTCCAACTTCTTACTGCCTATGTTCTTTCATAGCCGTGACAGCCCACTGTTTGACTTCATCGAGAGCTGCTTGCGCAACAAACATGAGATGGTTGTCTATGAGGCTGCTTCAGCCATCGTCAATCTGCCAGGCTGCAGTGCCAAAGAGCTGGCCCCAGCTGTGTCAGGTTACCAGACATTACTTCACCCAAGCCTCTCACATCTTTGCAGGCTAAGAACTAGGCCCTGGGCTAGAGGTCAAAGGAAAAAAGAAAATGCCTTCAAATAGGCCACATTCTGATGTTAAGAAAAGGAATTAGTACCTAGTAAGCACCTGCTGTGTGCCAGGCACTTTACTGGAGGCCTTCATGTATTATATGTAAGGGGAGGTATACTTTTAGTTCCATCTTATCAGTAAAGAGGTTGGGGCTCTGGTAAGTGGCATAGATGAGATTCATATCTGCTCTGCAGCCTTTCGGGTAAGAAGGCCTGTTGGAGGAACCCAGAATTTATGAAACCAATGCATGCTCTCTAGGGGCTGAGTTGTCTCAGGTAAAAGAAAGCAATTCAGAAGGGTATTTCAGAGCCTTGATCCTGGAGCCTGGAGCTAGGGTGGAAGTCTTGGCACTGCCACTAGCAACTGAATGAACCTGGGCAAGTTGTCCATTCTCTCCATGCTTCACTTTTTCTGGAATGTGGATAGTAATTGTATCTGTTACATAAGGTTACAGTAGGCAGTAAACCTGTGTGATCTATTTAAATGACTTACAGTGAATCCAGGAAAAGTGTTATGTGCTGTTATTGAGAAGTCACCTGCTTCAAGTTGTTTTAGATCTAGTCTGAGTATTCATTTATTGATTTGTTTGTGCCAGGCTATGTGCTAGGTATTACAATCTCACTGTATGTATATCAGAATAGCAAGCATGTGATATGCCAAGTGGTTGGTACTGGAAAGTGGGTACATTGTGGAGTTAGAAAAGGAGAGGTACTTAGGGGTACTAAGATTCAGAGAGGAAGAGTGTTCTGGAAGGGATAAACCCAATGAAAACAAAGATATGGCAGGAGAGTTTGGGTTGCAATATTTGGAATGAATAGACCTGATTTTCTAATCTCCATAATAATGGGTATAACCTGGCCAGGTAGAGAGATTGGGTTCATGCGTAGAGAGAGAAATCTCCTTTCCTTCTTGGAGATAAAAATACAAGAACTAAATGAACTCATTCACTGATTTGGGTATTCATTCTTCTTGTATTCCTCATAGTTCCCGAATGATGAAATATATAAATAAGGTGGAACCTTCAAAATGAAAGTTCTCTTATTCTAAGCAAAACTAAGTTCTGAAAAAGTGTAAGGGAATAAAAGCCAAGTTGTAGAAAGGAATATGGACACCTCAGATAACAGTAGTTACGTTTACTATTCTGAGTGTAGAATTGAGCCCTGATCTTCCTGACAATGAAGGTACAGGGAGGGATAAAGTGCCTGACATGCATGGCATAGTAAAGAACCCAGGCCATTGTTTAAACTGAAACTGAGGAAGTTCTGTTGGTTTCTGTATGTGCCTCAGAAGAGAGGAGTGGAGTTCCGCTATCCTCGCATGGGTACACGGCTCAGGCAGTCCTGGATTTTAGTTCTGGTTCTGCTGTTTACTGACTGCTAACCTAGAGTTACTTTAGTTTCTTTATCCCTTTGTGCCTCGGTCTCCTTATCTGTTAAATGGGGATAATAACAGTGGCTACTTCAAAGAGTTGTGAGGAATCAGACAAGGCACAACAGCTCTTCAGCATAGTGCCTGGCACATAGCAGATGCTCAGTAAACAGCTGCTCTTGTCATTCACAAGACCCATTGGCCTGTCACATGCATTAAGGCCTCTGTGATGATGGTTCAGGTACCCAGGAAGAGAACTCTCTTCCTTCACTGCAGTGGGTGTGTCAGCAGAAAAATGAGCAGAGCAGAGAGTTTGGGTATGAGCAGCCTCAGCCCTTGCATGCTTATGATGCCCTGTTTCTGCTCCTCCCCTGGAGGCTTATCTGAACTTTTCCTAGCTGCCAAGCAGTGAGGGCAGCCTGGCACATGGCATCTGTCTCCCCACAGTGCTCCAGCTTTTCTGTAGCTCACCCAAGGCAGCCCTCCGCTATGCTGCTGTACGCACCCTCAATAAGGTAAGCATCCAAGAGTGGGCAAAAGAATTTCCTAGCTCTCTGAGAGGGTCCGGGGGCGGGGGCGGGGGCGGGGGCGGGGGGTGGGGGGCGGTGGAATGAGTGACCTGACCCAGCTGCAAGTACTTCCTAATCCCTAACCTTACCTAGATGGGTATAGTCCTGGTCTGAGTTACTTTCAACCAGGTGGTGAGATGAGTTCATCCAAAGGATTTCTGACCAGGCCAGACCCATCCAGTGGATGGCAGAAGTCCTATTTTATTTATTAATACCAACTTTTTATTTTTAATTTTTTTTAAAGATCTTATTATTTTTTAGCAAGAAGGGGAAGGAGAGAAGCAGAGAGGGAGAGAAACATCAATGTATGGCTGCCTTTTACCTGCCTCCAGCCACGGATCTGGCTGGAGACCTGGGTTGCAACCTTGTTATGTTGCCCTGGCTGGGAATCGAACCAGTGACCTTTGGGTTTGCAAGCTGGCACCTTATCAACTGTGCCACCAGCCAGGACCCAGAAGTCCTATTTTTAATCTCTTATTTCTGTTCCCTTTCTCTCTTTCCTCCCAAAAATAGGTTGCCATGAAGCATCCTTCAGCAGTGACAGCCTGCAATCTGGACCTAGAGAACCTGGTCACAGATTCGAATCGTAGCATTGCCACACTGGCCATCACCACCCTCCTCAAGACTGGCAGTGAGAGCAGCATCGACCGTCTCATGAAGCAGATCTCCTCTTTTATGTCAGAGATCTCAGATGAATTCAAGGTACCTTAGGAATATCCACAGTCCCCAAGGTCAGGAAGACACTCTGTGCCCCCTCTCCATGTTCCCTAGTCACTGGGTCTAGGATTGATCTGGGGGCTGTTCAGGCTTGAGGACTCAGGAGAAAGCTGATACATAACTATTCACAGGGTTTGGCCTTGGGAGATGTGCATGGTCCTGCCTCTGGTGTTTATCTACATTGTTCCTTTATACAGCCAGTTAGTAGGGCAAGGTGTGAGGATCAAGGGAGTAAATGTCAAAGATGATGCTGTTTTCCAGTTTGGGTAAACGGTGGTGCCGATGATCAGTTTGGGAAAGGATGGGAAGGTTATGTCTTTGATGAAGGAAGGGAGAAGGTAATGATGGTGACTACAGACATGTGTTTATGGGCACCAGGTTGAGTTATCTGGTAGATATTTGGAAACATTGAGCTCAGACAAGAGACAAAGGCCTCGGAGTCAGTGGCATAGAAAAGGTGATTAAAGCCATGGGATGAGGTAAAGTTACTGAAGAGAGGGGAGGGGAGAGGGAGGAGTAGAGGAGAGGGAGGAGAAGGAGATACCCAAAAAGGAGCTAGACAATTTGAGGGGAATGTAAAGGGGGGATGGGGGGGTAGGAAGAGAAGCAGGGCAAGTGAGACAGAGAGGGGCCTTATAGACTTACCTTGTCGAGTAGCAAAGCAGAGTTTGGGGTCCTAGAGTATGGATCCTGGGCTGTTGGTACTGCTTTGCCTTCCCTGGATGGGCTCAGGGACTGCATACTTCCTGAGGGTGGAGATGGAGCTTTTCTTGTTTCTCTGTCCTGTGTCACATACTGGGTCTGGTCTTGCCTAAGGAAGGACTTCACTGGCACTTACTGAACTAAGTAAGTAACTCCACCCTGGTGGCAGGAGGCTGATGCTTATGCAAGTCTGTTTGACTTAGGTGGTGGTTGTCCAGGCCATCAGTGCCCTGTGTCAGAAGTATCCTCGCAAACACGCTGTCCTCATGAACTTCCTGTTTACCATGCTGCGGGAAGAGGTAAGAGTAGGGGGCAAGCAGGGCATGCGAGGGCTCCTGGTGCTGAGAGCAACTTGGCTGCTGGCTCTATGTCAGTTTGGTGTACCTAAATCAACTTGTTAACTAGGCAGATTGCTTGGTTCCTGTAGCTATTTTAACTCCTCATGAACCAACGGGTAAATATGCAGTTACTAGTAACTGCATATAATTACTAGTTACTAGTAATTATAGTAGTAACTATAGTGATTCAGTACTCTGGATTTAAAGACACTGTAGATGTCCTCAGGTGATGCTTATGTAGATGATGGGAAAACATGTTTGTACTAGTAGCTAATGTAGAAATATCCTGGACCATTCCAGGAGCATGGTTTCCTGTGAAGCTGTGCTAATGTGACATTTGTTGTTTTTTCCTGATATGAATGAATGACTCACTCAACATCACCTTTCCTGGATGTCTCAACAAAACTTGTTAATTCAGAGGAGCAGAAATAAAGTGTTTGTGGAGATTTGGTCCCCAGATATTTGATGGCCCTTTGCCCTAGCCCCAGAGTGGCTTTGGGCAATAGTGGAGCCATTGCCTTGGGCATCTTTGGGGTTCCCAAGAGTATTGGAAGGGAGGAGAGCACTAATGCTTAGGGAGCTTTCAGCTAATGGGCCTGGCACTTTGGAGACACTATACATATAGTACACATAATCTTGTGATCCTCGTAACAGGCCTTATCCATAGATATTATTTTCTCCCTTTAAAAATCAGAGTTGAAATTTAGAGAGGCAAAATAACTTGCCTATGATCACCACATCTATACATGCCTGAGCCAAGATCTGAACCCAGACTTGTCTCCAAAGCCCATGATTTTCTGCTGGAGGTCCTTTCCTCCTAGAAAAATTCGTGATGCCATGTAACAGTTGGCATATGAGTACATGATTTTCAGTTACTAGAGTGTAGCACTTAGACACTGAAACCTTGTTTTCTAGTAATAGGTCTCTTTCTAGCTTTCTATGGAGAGGCTTGTCATTTTCTAGTGAGAGCAGCTGCCAGCAAAGCTTTGATTCACGAACTCTTAACTTGGTGCCCACCAGGCTTGCTGACTGGCTACAGAACTGATAATGAAAATAGTGCTTGAAGGTTTACAGTGTACTTACCTACTCATAGAACAGACTTATTGAAATGTACAAATGCATCTTATTCTCCAAAATAACCTGTGAGAGAAACACACTAATGATCCTTATCATGAAGGAGTATGATTATCAGGCAAGGAAAGTGGCTCACAGCCATAAAACAGTAATCTGAGAATAGGTACCAGATTTGATCTGCAGTTGTTTTACTTGGACTATACAAAGCTTTAAACATTTCAATTTATTAGCCATTATTTAAAAATCGGGGAAACTACCACCACCATTGTAGGAGATTTCCAGTTTCCCTGAAAAACTTGTCAGATCGGTAATACAAGACTGAGTAGTGATTTCGGTCTGTAGATAGGACAGGCACTATCTATTGCCCCATTGTTCCCATTTACTCTGTTTCCTGTTGCCATTTACATACTGGGCAACTATAAGCATCTCATTTGCTGCCTTTGTCATTAAAGTCTGTAAGTAGCAGAGCATGGGTTTGATCTAGGATCTTCTGATTCTCCACTGCCTTTTAAAAAAATTGTGGTGAAACACACATGACAAAACTTACCATCTTAACCATTTATAAGTGTGCAGATCAGTATTAACTATTACATTCACGTTGTTGTGCAGCAGATCTCTTTTTTATCTTACAACACTGAAACTATACCTATTAAATAGTAACACCCCATTTTTCACCACGCCTCTCCCCAGTCCCTGGCAACTACCATTCTACTTTCTATCTCAATAAACATGACTTCATGTAAGTGGAATCAAGCAATATTTGTAATTTGGCGACTGGCTTACTTCATTGAGCATAATGTCTTCAAGGTTCTATCTACTACACTGTAGTAAATATATAGGGTATGTGTGATAAAGTGGTAAAATTTTAGTAAAATAAACATACCACAAAATTGTTATATTTTGAAATAAACTTATTCTTACTTGTAAATACATAAACATAGTCATTATCTTTTTAATTGTTTAAAAAAGTCTCCATTTGCTGCAATAATAGACTTGATTTGACTTGGGAATCTTGAGCATGCTTTCATTAACTTTTCTTTATCCATGGACATCATCATGTTTTCAATCTTAGCTTTAACAGCCTCTTTATTGGAATGAGGTTATTAACTTCCCTCTCACAAATGCTCCATACATAATAGTCTAAAGGATTTGCACCTGGTGAACTAGGGGGCCAGATTTTCTTTGACCAGAATTCAGGAACATTGACACTGAGAAATTCTTCCACCTTTTTGGCATTATGTGCTCATGCACCATCTTGTAAGATAAAATGACGTCCATTTTCACCTTACTTCATCCACAGTACTACTACTTCTCTCAAAACGTCAAGGTAAACATCAGCAGTCACCTTTAAGCCTCGTGGAACAAAATGCAGGGTCATGATATCTCTTTCATTGCTAACAACACCATCACTGTAGCAGGAAATTTTGTTTTCATGACAATTGGTACTTTGTTAAGGTTCTCACAGAGCCACCTGCTGTTTCTTCTATTAACTATTTGGTCCTGTTGAGAATTCTTTTAATTGGAGAAGAAAATCAGAGTTTTTCTTTTCTTAGGGATTTTTCAATTTTGTTAGCAGTTTCCTTGCTTTTTCAAAGCACCTTTCCTTAGTCTGATGTCATAAACTGGCCTCTTCTAAGAACATATGATCTGTATCTGATATCTTCAGCAATAATCTTGTGAACTGTTGCATCCGACACCTGCAGTTCTCTTGCTATGGATCTTCATTGATTATCTCCTGGATTCTTTGTACAGTATCTGGACTTTTGTGATCCTTGCGTACCTTATGCATTTTCCCTGTTGGTACGGCGACATAAAGATCAGCATCATACATCTTCTTCACATTGTCAACTGTACGTAAAGGGATATTATTAAGTCCTCAATTTCCTTAGCAGTTCACCCTGCACGCAGTCCAGAAATTATGGTTGCTCTAACATTGTATTCCTTCAACATGATGGTTGCTCTCAGAATTTAATACTTTATATCTGAAATAATGATGTTAATAGCATCATAGCTTTAGAAATAGTTTTACAAAATTAAGCACGTGAAATGAGATGCAAAGTTATTGCTAATTTATCACACATGCACCTTGTATATCAGGATTTCCTTCCTTTTTAAGGCTGAATAATTCACTGAATATATAGACCCAATTTTGTTTATCCATTCATCTGTCAGTGGGCACCTGGGTTGCTTCCACCTCATGGCTATTATGAATAATACTACTGTGAACATAGGTATATAGCTATCTCTTCAAAACCCTGCTTTCATTTCTTTTGGGTAACTACTTGTAAGTGGACCTGAAATCATGTTATTATATCTTTAAACAAATTTTGAGGGACTGCCTTACTGTTTGCCATAGCATTTATACCACCCATTTTGTCTTATCTCAAAAGTCAAAAAGAAAATAAAACTTAAAATATTTCTGTTACACCAAATACTGATAGAACTGGAAAAGCGCCAGCAAATATTCAATCCACGTCTTTAGTTTTACGCAAAAAGGAGATTGAGTACAAAGGGCTGGGTCCCTCATCTCCCAATTTTGTGTTTGGACCACTGTTTTGGATCTTAGTTAGGCACTGGGCCTCACAGCTCATTCTGGAGTGACCAGCCCCCTTGTTCAGCTTGACCCCTTCCACTGCAGGGTGGCTTTGAGTATAAGCGGGCTATTGTGGACTGCATCATCAGCATCATTGAGGAGAATTCAGAGAGCAAGGAGACAGGACTATCACACCTGTGTGAATTCATCGAGGACTGTGAGTTCACTGTGCTGGCTACCCGTATCCTGCATCTCCTGGGCCAGGAGGGACCCAAGACGAACAATCCCTCCAAGTACATCCGCTTCATCTATAACAGAGTGGTGTTGGAGCACGAGGAGGTCCGGGCAGGTGGGTTTGAGGTAGAGCACAATTTGGACTGTTAGCTTGTTCTTAACTAGACTACCCTGGCAAAAGGGGACGTGAGCCCCAAATGAGGACAGGGCACTTGGTGTTCTTGCCTCACAAGCTTAGTTTTTAAGAATACTGCAGAAGAACCTTAGATGTTTGGAGGTCTTCTAGTTCTTAACCCCTGTATTTTTTTTATTAATTTTTTTTTTTTTAGATTTTATTTCATTATTTTTAGAAGGAGGGGAAGGGAGAGAGGCAGAGAGGGAGAGAGACATCAATGTATGGTTGCTTTTCACCTGCCTCCAGCCACAGACCTGACTGGAGACCTGGTTTGCAACCTTGTTATGTGCCGTGGCTGGGGAATCGAACGTGCGACCTTTGGGTTCGCAGGCCAGCGCCTTAACCACTGTGCTACCAGCCAGGGCTATTAATTTTTTTTAAGTTCCACTTAAAGTGTTTGTTGTTTTAACAATACCTGTGAGATACAATTCGCATACCATAACATTTACTTTTAAGTGAGTGTGCAATTCATTGTGCAACTATAATTTTATTTTTAATTTACTGTTTTCTCCTCATGACCACTGGACAGATTTTTCTCTTTCAGCAATTCATAATAATGAACTAATAGTTCATTTTCTCATTGATGTTTGTAGTACTTAACTGTGAATTAAGGTCATTTGGATACAGAAGCTAAGAAGCCTGAAGTTGTGGCCAGTTTTTGGCTTCTCATCATAGTTAATGCTGAAAATGACTCCTGAAATCCTAGAATGGGGCTGTCTTATCCATAAAATAGATGAGAAAGTCAAGGCCAGGTGGTGCCAAGATCCATCCAAAGCCTTGTTGCATTGGCTCTGATGCATCAGGTATATCTCATGTGCTTCATAAACATAGGTGCTGTGAGTGCTCTGGCCAAGTTTGGAGCCCAGAATGAAGAGATGTTACCCAGTATCTTGGTGTTGCTTAAGAGGTGAGTCCAGGCCTGCCTGAGGACCCGTGATGGATGATAAGAATTCCCTCAAGGTCAGGCAACTTTCCTTTGTGTGTTTTTAACTATAAAGGTGAGAGAGGGGAGTTATGCAACTATGGGTTGTAGTTTCCCCTATTTTTCCCAATAGAAGGCACAGAAGAGCATGAAAAACAATATCATACAAAAATGCCTTCATCCAGATGTGACCATTGTTAATATGTAAATATATATATATATATTTGAGCATTTACTGAGAGCATCCATCCCCTTTTTACTCCCTTCTGTCCCCTTCCCCACCCACCCACTCACCCACAAAGTCAATCCCACTTGTTTTCCATGTCTGTGGTTCTTCCATGCTAGTTCCTTGACTAAACTGCTCCCCTTCTTTGCCTCCTCCTCCCTCCTCCCACCTCCCCTCTGCCCACTGAAGGTCTATGCATTGTATTCATGTATCTGTTTCTGCTTTGCTTGCTTGTTTTATTCATTATCATCCTGTAATGGGTGAGATCGTACGGTATTTGTCTTTCACTGACTGGCTTATTTCACTACACATAATACTTTCCAGTTCCACCATGTTGTTGCAAAGGGTAGGAGTTCCTTCTTTCTTTCTGCTTTGTAATATTCCATTGTGTAAATGTACCAAAGCTTTTTGATCCAATCATCCACCGATGGGCACTTAGGCTGTTTCTAGCACTTGGCTATTGTAAATAGTGCTGCTATGAACCTAGGTGTACATAGGTTCTGCTGAATTGGTGTTTCAGGGTTCTTTGGGTATATTGCTAGTAGTGGAATTGCTGGATCAAAAGGCAGTTCCATTTTTGTTTTTTTAAGGAAACTCCATACGGTTTTCCTTAGTGGCTGCACCAACCTGCATTTCCACCAACAGTGCACCAGGGTTCCCTTTTCCCCACATCCTTGCCAACACTTGCTTGTTTATTTGTTGATGATTGCCATTCTGACAGGTGTGAGGTGGCATCTTATCAGGGTTTAATTTGAATCTCTCTGATAGCTAGTGATGTTGAACATTCTTTCATATGCCTTTGGGCCCTTTGTATGGTATGTCTTTCTCAGAGAGTTGTCTGTTCAAGTACTTTGCCCATTTTTAAATTGTGCTGTCTGTCTCCCTGGTGTTAAGTCACATTAATTAGTACTTTATATATTTTGGATATCAAACCCTTGTCTGAGGTAATCATTGGCAAGTATATTTTCCCATACAGTTGGTTCCCTTTGAATTTTGCTGGTGTTTTCTTTAGCTGAACAGAAACTTTTCAGTTTGATATAGTTTGATTTCTTTATTTGTTCTTTTATTTCCTTTGCCCTTGGAGAAGTATCAATAAACATATTTCTGCGTACGATATCTGACACTTTACTGCCTATATTTTTCTCCAGGACCTTTATGGTGGCACTACTTATGTTTAAGTCCTTTATTCATCTTGAGTTGACTCTGGTGTATGGTGTAAGTTGGTGGTCTAGTTTTATTTTTTGGCATGTTGCTGTCCAGTTCTGCGAACACCACTTGTTGAAGAGACTGTTCTTACTCCATTTTGTGCTCCTTCCCCCTTTGTCAAATATTAATTGACCATAGATAGACTCCTGGGTTTATTTCTGGGCTCTCTTTTCTGTTCCATTGATCTATGTGTCTATTCTTAAGTTAGTGCCAGACTGTTTTGATTACAGTAGCCTAGTAGTATAGTTTGATGTCCAGTATTGTGATTATTTCCACCTTGTTCTTCTTTCTCAAAATTACTTTGGCTATTCATGGCTGTTTTTGGCTCCATATAAATTTTTGAAGGATTTTTTCTATCTCTCTGAAGTATGTCATTGGTATTTTAATTGGGATTGCATTGAATCGATAGATTGTTTTGCGTAGTATAGACATTTTAATGATGTTAATTCTTGCCATCCATGACCATGGTATGTGCTTCCATTTATTTGTATCTTCCTTCATTTCTTTCTTCACTGTTCTGTAGTTTTCTGAGTATAGATCTTTTACCTCCTTGGTTAAGTTTATTCCTAAGTTCTTTATTTTTCTTGTTGCTATGGTAATTTGTTTCTTAGGTCAAGTAAGTTTTTAGTGGAGCCTATTGGGTTTTGTGTGTATGTACACTATCATATCATCCGCAAATAATGATAGTTTGGCTTCCTCCTTTCCAATTTGGATACCTTTGATTCCTTTTTCTTCTCTGATAGCTATGGCTAGAACTTCCAAAACATTGTTGAACGGAAGTGGAGAAAGTAGACAGCTTTGTCTTGTTCCTGATCTTAGGGGGAAAGCTTTTGGTTTTTGCCCATTGAGTATGATGTTGGGTTCAGGTTTCTCATATATGGCGTTTATTATGTTGAGGTATGCTCCCGCTATTCCCATTTTGCTGAAGGTTTTTATCATAAATGGTTGCTATACTTTATCAAATGCTTTTTCAGCATCTATTGATATGATCATTTGATTTTTGTCTTTCATTTTGTTGATGTGGTGTATTATGTTTATTGATTTATGAATGTTGTATCATCCCTGCATCCCTGGGATGAATGAAACCCATTTGATCATGGTGTATGATCTTTTGAATGTATTGCTGGATCTGGCTGGCCAATATTTTGTTGAGAATCTTAGCATCTATGTTCATCAGAGATACTAGCCTATAGTTTTCTTCCATAGTTGTGTCTTGACCTGGTTTTGGGATTAGAATAATATTGGTCTCATAGAAAGAGTTTGGGAGTCTTCCCTCTTCCTGTATTTTTGGTATAGGTTGAGAAGGATAGGAGTTAGTTCTTCTTTAAATGTTTGGTAAAATTCACCTTTGTATTTATCTGGTTTGGGGCTCCTGTGCTTTGGGAGATTTTTGATTACTTCTTCAATTTCACTAGTTGTTATTGGTCTATTCAGGCTTTCTGCTTCTTCTGAATTCAGTTTTGTTAGATTATACATTTCCAGAAATGTGTCCATTTCACCCAAGTTGTCATATTTCTTATCTTATAGTTGTTTGTAATAATTTCTTACAATCCTTTTTTTTTCTGAAGTATCAGTTGTGATTTCTCCTCTGTCATTTCTGATTCTGTTTATTTGGGTCCTCTCTCTCTTTTTCTTGATGAGTCTGGTTAAAGGCTTGTTGATTTTGTTTATTTCTTCAAAGAACCAGCTCTTGGACTTGTTGATCCCTTGAATTGTAGATTTAGTCTCTTAAGTTATTTAATTCTGCTCTGGTCTCTTAAGTTATTTAATTCTGCTCTGATCTTGATGATTTCCCTCCTTCTACTTGCTCTGGGGTTTGTTGTTGCTCCTCTAATTCTTTCAGCTTTATGGTTGGGTGGTTTGTATAAGCTTCTTCTGACCTTTTTAGGTAGGCCTATATTGCTGTGAATTTCCCTCTGAGGAAAATTCAGCCTTTGCTGTGTCCCATAGGTTTTGGGCTCTTGTGTATTCATTGTCATTTGTTTCCGGAAACTTTTTTTTTTTTTTTTTAATTTTTTTTTAAATTTCAGTATTTCTAAAAAGAGAGGAAGGGAGAGAGGCAGAGAAGGAGAGAGACATCAATGTATGGTTGCCTTTCACCTGACTCCATCCACAGATCTAACTGGAGACCTGGTTTGCAACCTTGTTATGTGCCCTGGCTGGGGAATCGAACCTGTGACCTTTGGGTTCTCAGGCCAGCACCTTACCCACTGTGCTACCAGCCAGGGCTCTAATTTCATCTTTGATCTCATTGTTAACCCATTCCTTACTTAAAAGCATGTTATTCAGTCTTTATGAGTTAGCGTGTTTTTGTTTTTTCCTTTTGCGGTCGGTTTCCAGTTTCAAGCCATTGTGATATGAGAAGATGCTTGGTATGATTTCAGTTTTACTGTATTTGTGGAGGCTTGTTTTGTGACCTACCATGTGGTCTATCTTTGAGAATGTTCCATGTGCATTTGAAAAGAATGTTTATTTTGCTTCTTTGGGGTGAAAGGTTCTGTATATATCAGTTAGGTCCATCTCCTCTCTAGTGTTGTTCAATGCCACAGTATCCTTGGTGTTTTTTTGTTTGGAAGATCTGTCCATTGTTGATAATGGTGTAATAAAATCCTCTACTATGAGTGTGTTGCTGTCTACATCCTTCTTAAAGTTCTCCAAGATTTTCCTTATATATTTCGGAGCTCCTATGTTGGGTGTATATATGTTTACCAGAGTTATTTTTTCTTGATGGATTATTCCTTTCAGTATCATGAAATGTCCTTCTTTGTCTCTTTTTGTGGCCTTCATCATTAGATCTATTTTGTCTGAAATAAGTATTGCTACTCCAGCCTTTTTTCATGTCCATTTGCTTGATTTATATTTTTCCATCCCTTCACTCACAATCTATGTCAATCTTTTGTTCTGAGGTGTGCCTCTTGAAGACAATCATATATGTGGGTCATGTTTTCTTATCCATTCAGCCATCCTATCTTTTGATTGGCACATTTAATCTGTTTACATTTAAGGTTATTATTGATTGATACTTACTTATTGCCAATTTTCCCCTTTGTACCTGTATTCCTCCCTGTCTCTCTGTGTTTCTTCAGTTTTTTTAAAGCAGACCCTTTAACATTGCTTGCAATGCTGGTTTGGTAGAGATGTATTCTTTCAGCCTTCTTTTGTCTGGGAAACTCATTTTTCCTTCCATTTTGAATGAGAGTTTTGCTGGGTAGAGTATTCTTGGTAACAGGCCTTTTGTTTCCCATTACTTGAAATATTTTTTATCATTCCCTTCTGGCTTGTATTGTTTCTGTTGAATAGTCATTTGATAACTTTACGGGAGGCCTCTTATATGTTATTTGCTGTTTTTCTCTTGATGTTTTTAGTATTCTCTCTATCTTTGAAATTTACCATTTTAATTATAATGTGTCTTATAGTGGGTCTGTTTGGATTCATCCTCAGTGGGACTCTCTGAGCTTCCTGAACTTGAGTAATGTTTTCACTCATCATGTTAGGGAAGTTTTCTACCATTACTTTTTTGAACAGGTTTTCCATTTCTTGTTTCTCTTCTTCTGGTTTCCGCATAATATAGATATTATTGTGTTTCATGTTGTTGTGCAGCTCTCTTAAAACCTCTTCATTCTTGTTCAGCCTTTTTTCATTCTGTTGCACTGTCTTGGAATATTTTTCTATGTTGTCTTCCAGCTTGCTGATCTGATCCTCTGCTTCTTCTAGCCTACTGTTGATTCCTTTTACTGTATTCTTCAATTCAGAAATTGTATTCTTCATTTCCTCCTGGCTCTTACTGATAGTTTGTTTCTATGTCCTTTTTAATGCTGGTGTAGTTTTCAGTAAGTTCTTTGTAGTTCCCCTGGAGTTGGTTATAGTTTCCTTTGAGCTCACTGAGCATAATGAGCTTCTCTACCATCATTCTTTTGAATTCCATCTCTGATAGTTTGCTTGCCCCTGTTTCATTTAGTGGTCTTTCTGGAGATTCCTCCTTTCCTTTTGATGATAGACTGTTTCTTTTTCTCCCCATTTTTAGGTTTGGTTGTAATCCAGTCAGACTGTGATCAGCTGCCAGGCTAAGGAACTGCTGGCCTGGGAGGATTGATTTAGTTGTAATCCTGTAGGTCTTGTGATCCACCGCAAGGCTCATATGCAGCTTGGGGTGACGGACCAATTCTGTTGTAAATCAATAAATCAGCTACCAAACTCAGGCTCTGCTGGGCTAGACAGAGAGTTTCACTTGTAATCCAGTTGGTCAGCCACCAGCTCAGGTGCAGCCTTCTGGGACAGATTCCGAAGTAAGTCATTGAATCTGTGATTAGCAGTTCGGCTCAAGCACCACTGGGCTAGGCAGCAAGATCCAATTTCAATCGAGATATAATTTTTGAACCTTACAATTCACCCCTTTAAAGTCATAGTTTTTAGTGTATTCACAGAATTATACAGCCATCACCACAATCTAAGTTTAAAAATTTTATATAACCTCAAAAGTAAATCCTGAACCCATTAGTAGTCATTCTCTACACCCCTGAACATCTGAACACCACCAGCCCTAGACAGCCTCTAATCTACTTTCTATTTCTGTGGATTTGCCTATTTTGGGTATTTCATATAAATGCCATCATATAATTTGTAGCCTTTTGTGTGGCTTTACCATGTTTTCAAGGTTCATCCTTGCAACAAAATGTACCAGTACTTCTTTCCTTTTTATTGGCTAATATTTCATTGTATGGCTGTACCACATTTTATTTATCCATTTATTAGTTCATGAACATTTATGTTGTTTCTACTTTTTGGCTGCTGTGAAAATGCTATTATGAATGTTTCTATTCAGATTTTTGTATGGATAATATATTTTCAGTTCTCTTGAATATATAACTCACTAGGAATGAAATTGTAGGGTCACATTAAATTCTTTTTTTGACATAGGCCGTTGGATACAGGATATTGATTACTTGCCTCACTGGGTGGGCTTTGGGAGAGGATCCAGGGGCTATGAATATGGTCACCTTCTTTTAATGTGTTAGATGGCTGGAAACCACATCTGGAGACTGATCTCTTAGAGCTTTATAAACCAACTTTCTCTCACTACTCTGATGAAGCCAGGCAAAATCCCTCCTGTATCTCCTGTGGGGCCCCAGTCAGAAGTACCTTATGTTCTGGCTCTAGGTGTGTGATGGATGATGACAATGAAGTCAGGGACCGAGCCACCTTCTATCTCAATGTCCTGGAGCAGAAGCAAAAGGCCCTCAATGCAGGCTATATCCTAAATGGTGAGCCTTTCCTGTTTTTGACTCTATTAGAGCTGTGACCTTTCTTGTCACTACAGAGGTGGGCAAGGGTAATCTGAGGCAAGAGACTGTCTTTCTAGAGTTTCATGGCATCCCTGGGACCCCAGGAGAGCTCAAGTCATGTGGTTCCCCCAACTATGGAAGTATACAGCCCAGTAGAATTGAAACACCAGTTCTTAATTAAAGACCCCTGTTGGCACAGTGCTTTACCGCTTATCAGTCACTCCTATATGTGTGTTTGTTCCCCACACCAGTCCTAACAAGGAGGGTATAGATGAGGAAGTAGAGTCTCAAAGAATTAAGTGGCTTTCTAAGGGTAAAATAACCTAGGGCCTCATTTTTCATGAGGGAATTCTGGTGTTCATTGTGTCATGCATTCCAAGCAGAGTGACTTCTCTTCCATTGGTCTCTAGGTTTGACTGTGTCCATCCCTGGTTTGGAAAGGGCTCTACAGCAGTATACTCTAGAACCATCAGAAAAACCTTTTGACCTCAAGTCTGTGCCCCTGGCCACCACGCCCATGGCGGAACAAAGAGCAGGTAAATAACACCTGTACTCCTTTTAGAGGCCCTCGGGTTCAGGTCTCCATTGGAGGGTCTACATTGGCTGTGAAGCTACTAAACCTAACCAGCGTGGATGAAGTTGTTCTGGGAGGAGGAAATAATCCTTTCTATCTCTGGGTCCCAGAAATGGAGACATATGTAAATACTCTCTTTCTCACTTGTATACTGCACACTCAGTAAATTATCTCTTAATAACAGCTCCATGCTCAGCGCCACACTGCCCCTTTATTGTGCCTAATTAGTGGAGTTGTTGTTCACCATGTGTATTTGCTCCTATAGAAAACACCCCCATCACAGCAGCCAAACAGCCTGAGAAAGTTGCAGCTACCCGACAGGAGATCTTCCAGGGTGAGTACTCAGTCGGGCTCTTAGGAACAGGATCTATAATCCTCAGCTTTGGAATAGTTTCTCTCCTCAGGGGAATTCAGAATAAGAACTGTTGTTTATTGGGTCTGTCCTAAGTGCTGGACCCTAAGAGTGCTTTAGACAAGACAGTACATTTGATACTCATTTAGAGGATATGATCCATTTGGAATCTGAGCAATTCAGACAGAGAGAGTAATTTATTCAAAGTTATACAACAAGAAAGTAAAGGAATTAATTTGGAATTAAGATCCAAATAAAACTCTTAGAGCTGCCTCTCAATCTTGATCTGAAGGTTCAAACCCCTGGAATCCAGGCCAATTCAGGATGTCTGATTCGGCATAGTTGGGATCTGAAGACACTGCTACATTTTCTTAGGTTCCAGATGTGTTCAAACTACATTGTATTGTGACATTTTCTTTTAAGTATTTATATATTCCTGTGGTCTTATGTTTTTAAGGGCAAGATTGTGTATCTAATTGCCAGGCCATTTTATGCATTGAATTGCTACCTTCAGGGATTAGCACATGCCCCTCTTCCTTTGTGAAACCTTCCCTGATCTCCTAAGCTCTTCTGTCTTCTATTGAATAGTTTTGCAGAGTTATTTGCATATATCTTATTTTCTCTGTCACAGTACTTAGCATAGTATCTTTCTTCCTCAGAGCAGGCCCAGTTATTGTTGAACTGAATTAAATTCATTTACCATTTCATTCCAGAATCCTGTCTCCTGTCAAAATACTGTCATTCAAATTCAGGAAAACTAGGATCCTGAGTGAACTGGGATCACTTTTTTTTTTTTTTTTAATAATTTTTTATTCATTATTTTTAGATAGAAAGGCAGAGAGGGAGGAAAAAGGGAGAGAAGCATCAATGTATGGTTGCCTTTCATCTGCCTCCAGGTGGGGACCTGGCTGGAGACCTGGCCTGCAACCTGGTTATGTGCCTTGACTGGGGAATCGAACCAGTGACACTTGGGTTCACAGGCTGGTGCCAATCCACTGAGCCACCAGCCAGGGCTGGGGTCACTCTTAACCTAGAACTTTTGCTTCTGTATTAGTTCCTTCATGCTGCTGTCACAAATCAACACAATTTATGTGGCTTAATAAAACACAGGTTTCTTATCCTTCAGTTTTAAGGTCAGAAGTCCAAAATGAGCTTTATTGTGTTGGCAATGCTGCTCAGCTCCAAGGGAAGATCATTCCTTTGCCATTTCTACATTCTGGAGACCACCTACATTTCTTGTGTAGTGACCCCTTCTTCCACCTTCAAAGTCAGCCGTATTGCCTCTTCAAATCTATCTGACTTTGACCCCCCTGCCTCCTTCTCATAAGAACTTTTGTGATTACATTGGACCCAGCCAGGTAATCCAGTATTATCTGCCCATCTCAAGATCTAACTTAATTATATCTGCAAAGCCCTTTTTACCATGTGACAAAATATTTTCACAGATTCTGGGAATTAGCACATTAATATTGTATAGTTGATAATATCTTAGGAGTGATCATTCTTCCACACCTCCAAAGGAAAATTCCTTCTAAGCCTCTTAGAGGTTATTAATTCCATTTTGGCAATCTTCCAAAACCATCCCTGGCTGGTGACTCAGTGGGTTGGCACCAGCTTGTAAACCCAAGGGTCACTGGTTCAATTCCCAGTCAAGGCACATAACCAGGTTAGAAGCCAGGTCCCAAGCTGGAGGCAGGTGAAAGGCAACCATACATTGATGTTTCTCTCCCTTTCTTCCTCCCTCCCTGCCCTTCTCTCTAAAAATAATGAATAAAATCTTTAAAAAAAAGAATCTTCCGAAACCTAATATTTTTTAATCATATGATAAATTCCAGGAGCTTTGCCAGCATTTGACATTTATTGCTTCATTTATCTTTACAGCATTCCTGTAAGCAAGATTATTTTATCTGTTTTATTGATGATAGCTAGTAGCAAAATCCCTCAGGTAGTAAGTGTCAGGTCTAGAAACTTGAGGCCCAGTTAAATGAATTTCCATTAAAAAAACACTCTGGTGGCTAATTATGGTAGCCTAAAAGTTCCTCCTAATATCTAAGCTGACTCTTTTTGGGCATCTGGTATGGCCTATCCCTATTCCCTGCAGCCAGGTTCCAGCAGTGGACTGGGTCCTTTTTTTTTTTTTTAAGATTTTATTTTATCATTTCTAGAAAGAGGGGAAGGGAGAGAGGCAGAGAGGGAGAGAGACATCAATGTATGGCTGCTTTTCACCTGCCTCCAGCCACAGATCTGACTGGAGACCTGGTTTGCAACCGTGTTATGTGCTCTGGCTGGGGAATCGAACCTGCGACCTTTGGGTTCGCAGGCCGGCGCCTTATCCACTGTGCTACCAGCCAGGGCCCTGGGTCCTATTTCTTGCACATTTGTTAGATATGGTCCTTCATGCTGCAGAGGACTGAAGCATGAGTCACATAGACTCTTCATGTTGAGGAGGAAAGCAAAATAATAACAGTTATGCTTCCTTTCTGTGTCTGTCCCTAAAGCATGAATTGAGGACCTACTGAGTATAGTGCAAAATATCAGATTCCTGGCCTCAAGGTATAATTCCTGTCCTTAAGAAGTTCAGTTTAATTGGGAAGACAAGTTGGACATCTTAGAGCAGTGCTCTTCAAATATCAATAGGTATCAGTCATCTGAGGAACTTGTTAAGAATCAGATTCCTGGGTCCTAATCCCAGAGATTCTGATCAAGTAGATTTGGAGTGGGTACAGGAATCAGAGTTTTTAATAAGCCTTCACCCCCAGGTAATTTTGACACAGGTAATCCATGACCATAGTTTGAGGAATCCTGCCCTTGCTGTAGAGTAGGGAAGTGAACAGTAGCCTGAGCCATCACAGATGGACACCATGTGCAGGCAGACAGCTGCCAGATGCCTCATTCACTTGGACAGACCAGGTTAGGAGTCCATAGAGCTAGGCCTTCCAGGTGCCCACTCTTTAAGTTGAGTTTTCTGCAACTCTGAACCTGAAACATACTTTTTTTTAATGTATTTTTCAGTTATAGTTGACATACAACATGTTAGTTTCATGTATACAGTAAATTTTTTTTTATTGGTCATTTGTCTTAGCTGACAGTACCAGATTGTTATTTTACCTGATTCTGTAGCAGCATTCATCCCGTCCTCTTAGTATTTTTCTACTTTCCATCTTCTTTTAAGAATATTTGGAGCCCTGGCTGGTGGCACAACGGATAAAGTGCTGGCTTGCGAACCCAAAGGTCGCTGGTTCAATTCCCCAGCCAGGGCACATAACAAGGTTGCAAGCCAGGTCCGTGGCTGGAGGCAGGTGAAAGGCATCCACACATTGATGTCATTCTCCCTCTCTGCCTCTCTCCCTTCCTCTCTCTCTGGCAATAATAAAAAATAAAATCTTAAAAAAAAGAAGAATATTTGCTTAGTTTCTAAAGTTGATGGGGGTGGTCTCCAAATGGATTATGCCCAGAACATTAGGGTCTGCCAGTTAGTTTGTTGCTTCTGAGGTCTTTTGTGGGACAGATGGGAAGAGAGTATTCATAGTGGGTGGTACAACTTAACCTAAGTTAGAGATGAGAAAATGTTTCAATTCATTTAGGAAATAATAAACAGCTGTGTATACATATCCACCCATCTCAGTAGGGTAAATGACCTTAAGAATTGGGCATGAGCATTTATTAGAAATCATCGCAAGTTGGTCTGGGAATTGAGAAGCTGAGTGAACCTGTGACCTGTTGTTTTCAGAGCAGTTGGCAGTGGTACCAGAGTTCCATGCGCTGGGGCCCCTCTTCAAGTCCTCGCCTGAGCCTGTGGCCCTCACTGAGTCAGAGACAGAGTATGTCATCCGCTGTACCAAACACACCTTCACTGACCACATGGTGTTCCAGGTGAGCAGGGAGGGCTGAAGTCCTGCTGAAGCCTCCTGGGACCAGAGAGTGGTTCCAGGTCTGGTGGGTCCTATAAACTCCCTATATTACTAAGTTGCTGACCAGGACTGTCGCCACCTGGTATGTCTCTTACACACTTGACCAAGGACTGTTCTGGCTCCTAAGTGTCAGTTTGGAGACAAGGGACCTGAGCAGGGTGACTGTGATAGGAGTCAGTTTGGCCCATGGAGTAAGAGATAGAATCTCCTGCCTCTTGAAAACTACAACAGAGCTTAGACCAAGAGCAGTGTCTAAGTAATCCCTGTGTTCCCTGGGCCAGTTTGACTGCACGAACACACTCAATGACCAAACCTTGGAGAATGTCACAGTGCAGATGGAGCCCACTGAGGCCTATGAGGTACTCTGTTATGTGCCTGCCCGGAGCCTACCTTACAACCAGCCTGGGACCTGCTACACGCTGGTGGCACTGCCCAAGGAAGACCCTACAGCTGGTGAGTTCTCTCTAGTTACCTTCAGGATCAGATTGGGTTGTGCATCCAGCTTGTGCACTATCCGTTTTGACTCCTTGATTTCAGTACTGAGGAGAAGGAAAAAAATGACAAAGTTCCAGGTACTTTTCATTTCCTCTTCACAGAAGACCTGTGGGGATAAGTATTGCTATCCTTATTCATAGATGAAGAACTGAAACTCAGGTTAAATGGCTGATCTAAGTTCAAAGAGCTGATAAGAGGCAGAATCCAAGTCTGTCTGGTCCTCATACCAGTACCATTTTATTATTATCACGAAAGAGTGCAAAGACAGACACACTAAAACATCCCAAATCTTTTCCTCCAAAAGCTTCTTTTTCTGGCCTTCGACAGTGAGCCTGTTGCTGTTATGTGGATGTAGCCATCCTGTCATTTCTGCTTTCCTTTTCTTCCTGCAAGGGGGCACCTCAAACCCATGAGTTAACTCTCCTGCCCCTCAACAAAGTGTTGCCTTCTGTGCGGATATAGGGGATTGGATGGCATGTTGCTACTACTGATAATGTGGCAAAGGCCTAGAGAGCCAGCTGTTATCACTTACCTTGTGGAGGAGTTCATCCCCTGTAGTAGCTAGGGACATCCTAACCTTTCTTTCCCACAGTGGCCTGCACATTCAGCTGCATGATGAAGTTCACTGTCAAGGACTGTGATCCCACCACTGGAGAGACTGATGATGAAGGCTATGAAGATGAATATGTGGTAAGAAGCTAGGGTCAAGAGGCTCAGTTTTATGCCTGAAGCTGAGAGCAGCTACTTCCAGAAGCAGTCAAACTTGAAGCATTCTCTTACTGTTTTGGGCTTTATAGCTCTCTTTGGAAAAAAAAAACTGTTTTTAACTTGAAAAAAAATTATGCTCATGTAAAAAGAAAACTTGGGAAATATAAAAACAAAATATAGTCCTTGGAGTGAGTTTGGGGTAGGGATGGAAACTTATATAATTGAGGTTATTCTGTACATTATTGATCTTGCTGTTTTCATTTGAAACCATAGTGTATTTTCCCATGTCATTACAGATACTTCATAAACACAATTTCAATGATTTTAACATATTCTTATTCAGCTATATCATAAGGTACTTGATTCCTTTAATGTTAGGCATTTTGGATTCCACATTTTTACTGTTTATGAATGCTGCCTTAAACATCCCTTTGGGTACAAATTTTTATCTCCATTTCAGATTATTTCCTTAGGATAGGTTTTTAGAAGTAGAATAATTGGGTCAAAGGCTAAGGATGATTTTTAAGGCTTTTTAATTCATATTGTCAAATTGCTTTCTTTAGAAATTGGATGAGTTTGCATCTGCTAACCAGTCTGTTTGGTTTTTTAAAAGATTTTATTTATTATTTTTTAGAGAGAGGGGAAGGGAGAAAGGCAGAGAGGGAAAGAGACACCAATGTGTGGTTGTCTTTCACCTGTCTCAAGCTATGGACTTGGCTGGAGACCTGGCATGCAACCTGGTTATGTGCCCTGGCTCGGAATTGAACCAGCAACCTTTGGGTTTACAGGCCAGTGCCTATCCACTGTACTGCTAATCAGGGCTTTCTAGCTAGTTCTTTTAGGTACTGAAACAGACCTTCCAATTCCACCTTTCTGAGCTTAGGTAGAATCATTCTAGGGTTTGACCATAGGTCAGTGGCTCAGTGCCACCTGGGTATAAACCATGATGCTGAGTTTAGGGATGGAAATTATGAGGGCCTTATAACTAGAGAGCTTGTCACTGTGGAGTACAACTGATATCAATGTTGTGTTGTGTTATCCTAGAACCATTGAGGAAGGGCCTTTCCTGGGCCAATAGTGACCCAAATGAGCAAGAACTGTCCTAGGACCAAGTGAGCTTGTGAGAGCTGGGTCTGAGGCATTGCTTCTACTGTAGGAGCTAAATCCTATTTATGCACACCGTAAACATCTGCAAAAGTTGGGGCTCAGTGAAGATCTGTTGGTTGAATGAATGGGAAACCTTTATGTACATTTAGTCCAAGGTGAGGATGGTAATTATGTGTCATGTTCAGGGAACACACAGCTAAGGTATGGGTCAAATATATGTCAGGCCCAGAGGACATAGATAAGGTTAAGAGGGAGTGACAGAGCCATAGGAGTCAGGCTGCAAGGAGTGCTTTTGTACTGTCCCTGGATCCTTGAGGCACTGATTTCAGGCAAGCTTCAGAGAGGATATGCTCTTACAGCTAACACCCTCAGGTGAGTACTTGGCTCAGGGTGTTTTCCAAGGGACTGCTTGGCTGTGAGCACCTTGAGGACAAGTACCTGGTCATGTTGTTATATGTTCCTAGAGCCTAGCACAATGTTTAGCCACCTAGGAAGTAACTGCTCAATGTATTGCAGGAAAGTGTCAGCAGTGAGTTCAGAGCAGAGGCCCAGAGGGGTACAGAGCAAGGATTCTTCTCTACTTGAGGCCTGTGCCTAACTTTTTTTTTAAGATTTTATTTATTGTTTTTCAGAGAAAGGGAGAGAAACATCAATGTATGGTTGTCTTTCACTTGCCTCCAGCTACAGACCTGGCTGGTGAGCTGGCTTACAGCCTGGTTATGTTGCGCTGGCTGGGAATTAAACCAACAACCTTTGGGTGCACAGGCCTTATCCACTGTGCCACCAGCCAGTGCTATGTGCCTAACTAAAGCTTCATCTCCCCAGCTGGAAGATCTGGAAGTCACTATAGCTGATCACATCCAAAAGGTCATGAAGCTGAACTTCGAAGGTGCCTGGGATGAGGTAGGAGATGAGTTTGAAAAGGAGGAAACATTCACCTTGTCTACCACCAAGACACTTGAAGGTAAAATCCTTGGCTACTATTGAAGTACTTCTCGTATTCCTCCCTTCCTAATCCTGCCCCTACTAGGATCCAGGGCCATGTCTACAGCACATAATTCAAATGCCACTTCATTAAAAGCCCCTCAGAGCAGGGTTAGAGGATGGGGGAGTTGTGATGGCACAAAGATTAAGATAGCTTATATGACTTAACTAATACAAAGTAATATTGAATGTAAACTAATTGAAAAATGAAATGTGTAGCTTAATAGTACTAGGATTTCTCCCTACAGAGGCTGTGGGAAATATTGTGAAATTCTTGGGAATGCACCCTTGCGAGAGGTCAGACAAAGTGCCGGACAACAAGAACACCCACACATTACTTCTGGCCGGTAAGCAGCATTTCCAGTTGGGAAGGGCCTGGGTAGTTTGCAGTCTGGATGCCATTGCAGCCTGGGCTACAGGCTCCCACTGGGAACAGAGGGAGTCCAAATTCATGGTATTGAAATTTCAGAAAGTAAAAAAAAAGGCCTTAAATGAAATGTCTCCCTCCCAACCCCTACTGCCAGTCATCTAGTTGCCTTTCCAATGGGCAGCCAGTATTTCCTTCAGTGACATTTTTTAAACATTTTATTTATTTTTAGAGAGAAAAGGAGGGAGAAAGAGAGGGATGGAAACATTGATGTGGGGACCTGGCCCAAAGGCCAGGCATGTGCCCTGATGGGGAATCAGACCAGCAACATTTTGGTTCACAGGCTCACACTCAATCCACAAAGCCACACCAATCAGGGCTCCTTCCAGTGCTCAGTTAGTTGGAGCACTGTCCTGTAAACTGGAAGGTTGTGGTTCAGTTCCCAATCAGGGCACATGCCTAGTTTACCACTCCATCCCTGGTCAGGAAGGCTACAAGAGGTAACTGATCAATGTTTCTTCCTTTTCTCTTTTCCTCCCTTCCCCTCTCTCTGGTGTCAATGAGCATATCTTCAGGTGAGAATAAAAAATTTAAAACATAAATGAAATTTAAAAATTCAAATGTTTATGTACATACAAATGGTTTTATTTTTCACTTGATAGTACATCTTGGAAATTTTCCCTGTCAACACATAGACATTCCTAAGTTTTTTTTTTTTAATTGTGGTAAAATATACATAACACTGTTCAGTGGGATTAAGTACATTCATATGATTGTGCAGTTCTTCCTATTATCCATCTTCAGAACTTTTTTCCCCAAACTGAATCCTCATTCTTTTTTTGTAGCTGCCTCAGATTTCATTATGTGTATATACCATAATTTTATTACAGAACCAGCCTGTATTAATAAGCATTTAGATTGTTCAAGTCTCTGGCTGTTACAAACAACACTACAGTGAATAGTCACATATACACATGTGTACATACAAACATATACTTTATTATGCTGTGTGCACTGAGGTCTAAGTGCATTTCTCATTTTGATAAATATTTCCCATTGCCTACCATACAAATTTTATGCTTTGCTTCCCACACTCCGGACAATGCAACATGTTATCAAACTTCATGACCTTTGCCAGTCTGGGTAGAAAATGCTCTCTCAATATAGTTCTATTTCACATTTCTTGTATATTGAATGTCGTTAAGCATCTTTGCAAATGTGAAGTAACATTTGTTTTTATTTCCTGTTTTGTGAATCGTTTTCATATTCTTTGTCTAATTTTCTAACAGGAATGGAATTTTAAGCATTCATCAAGGAAAATTTTAAGTGAAAAAAAATTGAATAATACAGTGAACCCCCATGTACTTATCTTCCAGCAACAGCATATGTAGCCCTACTCATTGTCTTCCCCCGCCAGATTATTTTAAAGCAAATTACAAAATAGCGTGTATATAAATCTTTCATATCTGTAGGTTCCTGTCAGAGATAACGACACTTTATATTAAGGGGGAGGAGGTAAAACTATCAACACCTAAAACAATAAACAAAAAATAATTTTTTTTTTTTCTGAGTATTTATGAAAAGGGTTGGGAGGTAGCTCTGCTTCAATGCTCTGCTCACAGCTGACAGCCCCCAAGCTCATGTTTCCGGCCACAGTGAAGGAACCTAGTCCCCTAACACCTGCTCTGTGGTTTGGTTGTCCCTTCATCCGTGCTTTTAAATTCAGCAAACGTGTGAAAGCCTCTGTGATACCCGGTAAACCCTTATATGTCCATTAATGCATTTGATCTTTGGCAGAAGATTAAAATGTGATTAGTACTATCTCTCCCACTTTCTGATGTTGGATACTAAAGCTTAGAGAAGTTAAGTGGGATTTTAGCCCAGTTTTCCTATTCCCAGGTCCACTTCTGCTTCACTACCCCAGGGCTACCTTGATTAGTTGCTACAAACGCCAGTTCAGCATAACATCTGCAGCCTGCTTCTGTCTTACACACCTGTACTTCTCTCTTCCCTTTTAGGTGTGTTCCGGGGTGGTCATGATATCCTGGTACGCTCCCGGCTGCTGCTTTTGGACACAGTTACAATGCAGGTGACAGCCAGAAGTTCAGAGGAGCTGCCAGTAGACATCATCTTGGCATCTGTGGGCTAAGACCAGCCTGGATAGACCCTACTTCCTTCCTACCTTTTCCCCCCAGCACTATGCAGAAGTCACATCTTACTCATGTACCTAATGGAAACTCCTTCCTCAGTCTCTGTATTAAAAAACAATTAGGAATCCTAGAAAAATTTTCTGTAATTTAACCTTTACCCTGGGACTGTTAAAGGGTAACTATTTTTTTTTTTTTTTAAGGATGATTTTAGCTTACACTAGAAGTTGATATCGCAGATTAATAAAATGCTTGTATCTTGAATTTATCACCAGAGAAACCAGCTTATCCCTATAAATAAATCAGCCTGTATCTACTGAACAACTGCTACTTCTGTAGACTCATGTTTAGGGGCTTCACTTTCCCCACCACCAACACCTACTCTATACCCTTTGCATCCATAGCCCTTTTGCTGCTGTATGTATCATGAGATAGGACCCTCTCCTACTCATTCATCTCTGTCCAAGCCTCACACCCAGGAACAGAAGCAATGCAGGTTTGCTGAGGGAATGACAGCAACTGGCAGGCTTTGAATACATGCATTCTTTCATGTTCACAGGTGCACTAGTGTAGGTAATAGATGGAGGTCCAGAGAGTTTTGGATTGATGACAACCAGGTTTGAAGTAGTGTGTGCACTGGGGTTTGCTTGCTCCCATTTTAGTCAAGTTCATGGAACACACAGAAAGGAACAGCTTTTAAAGAGCACTCTTTATTGGCCCCAGATGCAGAAAGCCCTGGTGTGTGCTCCAAGGGAACAGATTCAAAGGCCACCTCAGCTGCATTTTGTAAACTCAAGCTAGGTGGTTTACCAACTATGTGGCCGAAATACACCTGCAAAGCCCAATGTTTAAAATCCAGGCCTTACCCTTAGAGATTCAGGTGGAGGGGCTGGGGATGAAGGTGAGGACCTTGAGAGGGCTCATTATGGCGTCTGCTGAAGTTACCAGTGATATGTTTGATTCATGGAAAGTTTCCTGATGGTGCAATAATAGGACTGAAATTTAAAAAATGTTATGTGATTTCACCCCTACCATGACCTGGTGCCCTAGAGTTATCTACCATCTCTGCCAGTGCCCCTGAAACTAGCCTTGTCCCTGCTGATTGTTCCCTAACCCCGTTTACTCTGGAGGGGTAGTTAACCCTGTAGAGAGCAGACGAATATAGAGGAAAGTGGAGCTCCAAAAACCCTAGTATCAAGGAGTCCCCAAAGGCAACCCTAGTCTCCTGGACCACTTGAAGAAAATTGAGATGCCAGGGACCACCTTCCCTCCTCACGATGGGGAAGAAGCCGGAATGGCTGTGGTTTAGTTAACGTCCAGGGAGGGAGCCACCCTCCACTTAGGGGTGGGGCTACGCTGCGTCGCTGGGGGCGGGGCCTGGAGCTCGACCTACGACCGACAGACCAGAGGAGTGAGAGCGTGGCTGCGGAGAGGGTCCCTACGGGGGTGTGGGCAGAAGCCTGGTGAGACTGCCAGGGTGGCGGGGCTGAACATACAGAGTGAGGCGCGTTGTAGGCGTTGTAGACTACTGGCGGGGGGCCGAGGTGGGGTGAGGCAACACAGGCGGCCTGCGGGCCCCGAAGTGAGGTGGGGTAGTGGGGCTGAGGGCGGGACTTTAGCCCTGGGGCGGAGGGCCTAGGTGGCGCCAATGGGCAACCTTTGTGCCACCTTGCTGAGACTTGCGCCGGGGATGGGGTGTTGTGACCTGGGGGTCCCTGGTACTAGAGAGCAGCGGAGCCACGATTGTCAAGGAAGAGACTGAGTTTGAGTTGAGTACCCAGTGTTGGTACCCTCGCGGCCCTGGTTGCGGTCAGAGAGATTAGCGGGTGCTCGCTGGCGTGAGACTGGAATTAATCCAAGGAAGGGAAAGGAGGAAAGGGGAATGAGGATTAGACAATATGGACAAAAGGAGTCACCCGGAGGAAGGAGCTACTGGCTTAAACTTTATCTGAATGTTTTGTCATCTAAAGGTTGTGAGAGGCAGCGTTGAAGAATGTGTGGGCGAACGTCTTGTCATTTACCCAGAGATGTTCTCACCAGAGCTTGTGCCTATCAGGATCAGCGGGGCCAGCAGCGGCTTCCAGAGTGGAGACACCCTGACAAGTATTGCCCCTCTTACAACAACAGCCCTCAGTCAAACAGCCCAGTGCTTCTGTCTCGACAACACTTTGAGAAGGTAATCACTTTATCTGCCTGGCATTGTGGTGGTCATCTACTTCCGAGGTTGACCCTTTGAACAAAGGGGGTGGGGGTTGTAGGGACGCCGAATAACTCCCCCACCCCTGCAAATGTCTGAAAATCTACATATAACAACTTCCGATTCTCCAGAAACTTTACAAATAGCCTACAGTTGACCAAAAGCCTTACTGGTAAACATTTTTCATGTTGTATGTATTATAAACTGCATTCTTACAATACAGTAAGCTAGAAAAAAGAAGTGTTATGAAGAAAATCATAAGAAAAAGTACGTTTACAATGTTTATTGAAAAAAATCCACATGTAAATGGACCCATGAAATTCATGGGTATGTTGTATTTAGTTTGGTGTGTATGCTCAGCCTCTGAGAAGACATTAAAAAAGTCTTCATTTGACCCCTAGTTGAGAACCACTCTGAGCCTCATTGAAATGAGTTTTATTGGTATCTTCTAATCTTGCAAGATAATTCAGTGTCCTTCAGGCTCAATTTAAGTACGTTCTTTATACAAGGTACTAATTACCCTTAATGTATGTCAAACTTACATGACTCTTGTATCTGAATACATTTTTTATTTAAGTGGGATTGACTCTGGCGGGGGGAGTCAGTGGGTGGGGAAGGGAACAGAGGGAAGGAAAAGGGATGGATGTAATACAACAATAAAATTAAATTAAAAATAAAGATTTTATTCATGATTTTTAGAGAGAAGGGCAAGGAGGGAGGAAGAAAGAGAGAAACATCAATGTATGGTTGCCTTTCACCCGCCCCTAGCTACAGACCTGGCCAGAGACCCAGCTTGCAGCCTGGTCATGTGCCCTGACTAGAAATCAAACAAGTGACCCTTGGGCTGACAGACTGGCGCCAGTCCACTGAGCTACCAGCCAGGGCTGAGTACATTTTTTAAGATAGCATCTTTCCAACCTAACTGGTCATCAGGGCCATTTAAGTATCTTTTAAAAAAAAAAGCAAAGATTTCCATACCTCTTACCAGTTGTGCTGAATATGAATCTCGAGGTCTAAGGCAGAATTAAGACTATCTTACCTAAAACACTTCTGATGTGTCTTGACAATTGAAGTTTCAATTGTTTCTGCTTGTATCTTTAATATTTTTATGTTTCTTTTACTAAAGTTAGAAATAGATGTATATGATTTGGTTGTCTGAAATTTAATTGCATTCATTGTGTTTATAGTATTTACCAATTGTAATGTTGGCATGACCAGTATATAATCAGGTTTTGGTTCTTTGCTATATTTTTATTACAAGAATGTGTGTGATAAAAATGCTTCATTCTAATAGCCCTGGATGGTAGCACAGTGGATAAGGCACCAACCTGCGAACCCAAAGGTCGCTGGTTCAATTCCCCAGCCAGAGTACATAACAAGTCAGGTCTCCAGCCAGATCCCTGGCTGGAGGCTGGTAAAAAGCAACCATACATTGACGTTTCTCTCCCTCTCTGCCTCTCTCCCTTCCTCTCTCTCTGGAAATAATAAATAAAATCTTTAAAAAAAAAAATGCTTCATTAGAGAAGTTTATAGTTTCTCCATGTCTTTTTTAAAATATTAAATATCCTTGATGTATTTGTAAAAACATGACTGTTTCCATGCTGGATTTTTATTATTTTTGATCCATAATGCTTAAATCACTTTACAAAGCTGATTATACCTCTGCTACATACTCTTCAGAACTCTTGTGATAATGTGGTTGTCAAAAAGGGCTCATTCTATATTACAGAGCTCACATTATTATTATTATTATTTTAAAGATTTTATTTATTATTTTTAGAGAGAGGGGAAGGGTGAGAGGCAGAGAGGGAGAGAGACATCAGTGTATGGTTGCCTTTCACCGGCCTCCAGCCACAGACCTGCCTGGAAACCTGACTTGCAATCTGATTATGTGCCGTAGCTGGGAATCCAACCAGTGACCTTTAGGTTTGCAGGCTGGCACCTTATTCACATTATTTTGAATTAAACAAATAACATTGATCTTTTTGGTTAAATGAAGCCTTTTACATAAAATAGTTTATTCTTGAGCCATTTAAGAAAGCTTTTTTTTTAATGAGGGAGGGGATAATAAAAATAAAATTAATATCAAAGGAAACCTTGATTGTGAAAGGAAACAATAAAACATGTTTCAAAAGAAGGTATAATTTGAAGTGAAAAAAGAGAAAGGTTACATGTATGAGGCTTACTCTTTTCTAGCCTTGGTTTTTTTAGAGTTATAGAAGGAATATTAGCTGGAAGAAAAATTTGTTTAACAGATGTAAAGGCAGAAGAGTAGAAAGATTGTGACGTGTCCTAGGTTACCCAATCAGTGGTGGATAGAACTGAGACTGAGGTCCAGACCACTGTCCCCACTGAAGTGGACATTTCCCAGAACTAGGAATGAAGAAGGTGGAGACTCTAAGCAAGCATAGCCCTCCTTTTCTGTCTGGGGTATGAATTTGCTGATTAATGTTGTATTTTGACTCCACATCTCTAATAAATTTTATTAAGATTGATAGGGTTTCATAATATTTATAAATAGTTGAGGTTTAATTTTTCTGAAACCTGTAAGTCATAAAGCAAACTTGGAACAATTTTAGCAGTTCATTTAATCCATACCATCAACAGCCAGCACATACCTATAGGTTGCAACATTTACATTTGAAACCACTGGTTTGCAAATCACTTCCTTTTTCATTTATCTTCCCCAGGGTTACCAGCTCATCTGGTCATGGTTCAGAAAGATAGACAACAAGATGACTAATACTGAGCAGTATTTTGAGTGTTAGCCAAAACACTACTTCTTATTGATTGTTCCTAATAGAGGGCAGCCTCACATTTGGGTTTGATTTACAGTTGTCCAGTGAACACACTCAAGTTAAAGATGATGATCACTGGAATTTGTAAGAATAGGATTTCTCAACCTCAGCACTATTGATATTTTGTGTAGGATAATTCTTTGCTGTGGAAAGCTATCCTGTGCATTGTAACATGTTTAGCAATATCACTGTCTTCTACCCACTAGATGCCTGTCGCATCACCCTGGTCATAATGATCAAAAACCATCTCCTGATGTTGCTAGATATACTCACTAGATGTTGCACACACACACACACACACCTGCAGCAGGTTTTGGTGGTGATAGTGGTGGAGAGGGTGGGTATCAGAATTGCCCTTGTTGAGAACCTCAGCTTTGAAAATATTGTCTTGCAAGTATCTGATGAGAGATCATTTAGTTGGCCATGGTATGATGTTATCTCTTGTATTCTCATTTCTGCTTTGGGCAGGGGTCCCTTCTGCTTGGAAGGCACATTTGAATCTGGAAGAGAAGGTTAGGGTTAGGCTTACAAAGGCTCTGTGTTTTTACATTTTTCTTCTTCCTGTCCCTGATGAGATTTACACTTGTATTTATATCTTCTAACATTTATTTCAGAGTTTTCTTTTTCTTTGTTATCCTGACACATACTAATTTTTTTTTTCTTTTAGCATACAGTTGTCAACCAGAAGTCATTGGTGTCAATTCAGCACCAACAGGAACCCCCAACTTGGGGTGTAGTGAAGAAGGAAACTATTCCGTGCAAAGAGTTCAAATATGACACAGCATGGCTGTAAAAACACAGGGCTATTTGGTAGCCCTGAGGCCAGACCCCTTTCCAAATAGCCAGCTCTGCTCTTCACTGATCTGTTCTGCTTCACTCCATTAAGACATCTTCAGTGTTTCAGCTCTAGGAAGGAAAACAGTCTTCAGTCTTTGGTGGAAAAGGATAGTGGCTCTCAGAACCAGAGAGGAGCTAACTTATGTAGACAGAAGTCCCTGCCACTGGTCCCTCATTGATCTGTCCTCATGTAAATAAGGATGTCAAATTCTCACATTTTGGTCCAAAAGCTACTGTCCTGACTGGTTAGAATGGAGCCACTCTGATTGGTGGGTGAAGAAACTGAAATGTTATAGCTATGCAGCTCTGATTGGATAGGGAAAGCCTCAGTCTTTTGGTTGAAATAGGGTTCCAGGAACTCATTTATAAGAGCTGGCTCAGATGGCTTAAACACAGTGCCAGCATGCAGGTCTGTGCAGGAAGCAGGGAGTTTAGTGCAGGTTTCTCCCTGAAGTGAAGTTTGCATGAGAGGCTCCTATATAGAAATGGCTGCTAGGCTCTGTTTTTTAAATTTGACCCCATTTAGCCACCCAGAGCCCTTCCTAGTTTTTATCCTTTTTCTCAGGGTCCACACATATCTAGGCAGCCTCTGTCTTTAAGAAGGAAAAATACACAGTTGATCCTCATTTATAGATTCTGTATTCAAATTTGGCCTACTTGATAAATGTATTTGTAACCCCCAAAATAATACCTATGTTCATTTATGGACAGCACAGGTGGTGAAAATTTGAGTCATTCCCAGCTGAGATGGAATAAGATAAAACTCTTAAAAAACAAACCAAAAAAGCCCTGGCTGGTGGCTCAGTGGATTGGTGCTGGCCTGCAAACCCAAAGGTTGTTGCTGGTTCGATTCTCAGTCAGGGCACATAACCAGATTACAAGCCACATTTCAAGCCAGGTCTGTAGCTGGAGGCAGGTGAGAGGCAACCATACATTGATCTTTCTCTCCCTTTCTTTCTCCCTCTCTGCCCTTCTCTCTAAAAATAATGAATACAAAAAATCTTTAAAAAAAAAAAATGTTCTGTCTTCTTGTTTCAGCTGTTATACTATAAATAAGTGTACTTTTTGCAGCCTATTTAACGTTTTGTTTTGTTTCATTTTGCATTTGTGATTTCACTGTTTAAAAATTGTCTCCTCCCCTCCCCCCAAAAAGCTGTCCCCAAGCATAGGCCTAAAGTATTTGCTGGCTAGTATTCCAAAGTGTAAGAAGGTTGTAATATGCTTTATTCCAGCATGATTTACTGTGCTGTTGGTTATGAATTCCACTTTTAATGAATCAACAATATATATATGAAATAAGTGTCTTTAAATGAATACACGTAAAGTGATGTATTAAAATATTGTCACCATTGGCTCATGGGAAACTAGCCTTGTATTTCCCCTAAGAGCAAAAGTTCAGTATTTGCTAACTAACTCATTGTTTACAACAACATTGTAGAACCTGTTGTGAATAATGAGAATGGACTCTGTGTGTGCGCACGCGCATGCATGCATGTGTGTGTGTGTGTATGTGTGTGTGTGTGTGTAGAAGGGGGATTGACTAATGCAGGCAAGATTTTGAAATAAATAGTACAGGATCTAATCAAGAGCACAGTGTTTAGTTTTAAACAAAAGGGGAACCCTTCTGAGACACCACTACTAAGGAAGCCTCCTGACTTTTCTCATTCTACATTTTTCTTTCGGAATACATTTTCTTGGATTCTACTTTTTTGTTCTTTTTCTTTTTTTATACCCCTGGATTAAATCCTGTGTTTGATTTACTCCCTAAGAAACTTTATCCTAATGGCTTTACCAATCACCTTTATAATTTTAAAAATTACTAAACTACAATTTGTATCTATATTCCATTTTTTAAAACAAAACTTTATTGGTGGTAGTTCCAGCACAAAGTTTGAATCACCCCTGCACCCATCCCAGGTCTGAGAGCTCCTCCTGAAACGGACAGATTTAGGGTTGATAGGGCTCCCCAATTTTCTACTGAGAGAATAAGGCACAAATGGGGGGAGGGGTGATGGACAGCTGATAGCTAAGCAGAGGAGTGCCCCAGGATTGGGGGGAGGAACCCATGCTACACATTTTTTAAAAGATTTTATTTCTTTTCAGAGAGAGGAAAGGAAGGGAGAGAGAGAGGGAGAGAAACATCAGAGTTGGCTGCCTCTTGCATGCCCCCAATCAGAGACCCGGCCTGTAACCTAGGCATTTGCCCTAGGTTAATCTGGAATTCAACCAGCAGCCTTTCAGTTCACAGGCTGGTGCTCAATCTACTAAGCCACACCAGCCAGGGCATGCCACACATTTTAATGATACTGTGAGGTAGGTATTATTCACTCTTACTTTGACAGAAAAGGAAAGTTGAGAAGGGTCCAGGAAGTTGAAATTAGTCCATCTTCATAAGTAGCAGTGAAGGGATTTTTTAATTAGGGTCTTAGAAAGGTCGTATTTTTTCCTCTATTCCAGAGGTTGGCAATCTATGGTCCTCAGATAAAATCTGAACCACTTTCTGTTTTTGTAAATAAAAGTTTATTAGAACACAACCACACTCATTCATTTGTTCTTTGGCTGCTTTCACACTACCAGTGGCGGCAGAGTTCAGTTACTTGAGTTGTTGCAGCAGAGACTATGGACTCACAAAGCCAAAAATAAATACTATCTGGCCCATTACAAATAAAGTTTGGTGACTCATTCTCTCTACCATACTGTCTGTCTCCTAAGCTTTAAATCCACATATTTTTGGACATAGTAAACAACTATATTTGGATTTTTTTCTAGTGACTTAAAATAATCTTTATTATGTTCATTGTGAGAAATTAAGACAAAGCATTGCAGATATGATTTGTCTCTTCCCTGAAGTCAGAGGTCTCAGCTGAAAAGACTTGGCATCTAGGGCTAGAATCATCTAGAGCAGCAGTCAGAAAACTAGGGCCCTCTGATAATTTATGTAAATGAAATTTTATGGACTACAACAATATCCTTTTATTTATCTATTATGTATGTATGTTTTGTCCCTGTAACAGCAGTTATAGTTGCAACAGACTATTTGGCCTGCAAAGTACTTAATACCTATCTCTTATAGAAAAGTTTGCCATCTTCTGACCTAGAGGCATCTTAAGTCACCTGTCTGGCAGTTCATGTTGGCTCTTAACCTGGACCAGAGTATCTACATGTGGCTTCTCCACACAACCTGGGCCTTTTCACAGCCGGGCAATCTTAGGGTAGTTGGATTTCTTACATGGCAGTGATATCTGAGCAAATAAGAAGGAAGCTAAAAAACCTTTTCTGACTTAGCTGTAGACATCATAGTGTCACCTCACCATATGCTGCAAGTCACATGGACCCCAGCACTCAAGGGGGAAAATAGTAAAAGTTTATCAACTATTTCTTTAAACTGCCGCAGTCTTGCCACTATTATCAGAGAGTCAACATGAAATCTTTCCCTAAGTCAAATCCTTCTTCAGATTTTTGTTCAGTAGTATCATCATTATTTCAATCTTCTGGGCTTGAGAACTTAATCATCCCTGTTTTCTTTTTACAATTGCACAACAATTTTAGTTTTTCTTTTTTGGATGTCTTTTATTCTCACTACTGTCACTAGAGAAACATGAGCACAAATCCCTGAGCTGTTGTAGTAAAACCCAAAATGCACTCTTTATTACTGGTTTCTTCCAACCCACAACATACTGTGTCATGCAGAGAATAGTGTATATGTGCAATTTAATCTGTAGATTTTATCAAATTCTCAAGGGACAAATATAAAAAAAAAAAAAAAATTGAGCAACCATATGTTTGGCCACTCCAAGACTAACCCCTGCATTAGGACGTTCACTAGAAGAACTCAAATTATAGGCCATATAGTGGTTAAGCTTTATTACAGTGAAAGAATATACAGTAGAATTACTACGGGAAAAAGATACAAGTAGAAATCTGGAAATTTTTCCCTTATGTTCTATTCTTGTGAAGGAACAGATTAGATACATTGCTTTTCCAGTAATGAAAAATGTAACATGTGCAGTTTTTCTGCCCAGGGGAAACCTAGAAACTCAGGGCCCCAGGTTTTTATTGGAGGCTGGTCACATAAACACTCTGCTTAGCATGTACTAAAATTCCAGAATCCCAGAAGGAAAGCAGGTATTCAGCATAACCTCATTTTTTGCACAAATTAGTCACAGTAAACCATCCGTAACATAAAGGAAAAGGTGGGAACACTTGAAATCTTATTTCCTAGAGGCTAAATGAAAGCCATCTTTGTAAGCAGGCCCTCCCAAAAATAATATCCTCACACTAGCTTTTGTGCACAAAACCACCCCTGCGTATTTTTGGTATGACCTCTTTGCTCATATAACTTCATATCTAGTCTTTCCTCCCATCTCTTCTTTGTCTAAATCCTGAATAGCTTGTGGGATCCAATTCAAGAACCATCGTATCCTACCCTGCCACTTCTGCCCCTTCTAAGGAGCTGATACTTCTTCATTCCATCCCTCACAGAGCACTCTTCACAGAACTGCTATGACATTGTATTTACCACTTATTTGGCCCTTAGCCTATTATTTTTATGTCTACATGGGCTCACATGTTATAGTGTAAACCCATTGAAGCTAAGCATTCTTCCACATGGCCCAATAGCACCCTGTGTATCCCTTAATCCCAGATTGTGCCTCATTGCATTATGCTTGTCTGTAGCATGCTGGGACCATATAAAGTGCAGAGCCTAGTACTATGTCGCTTCCCTGGTAGGCACCATTAAATGTTTTCAGGAATAAAACCTCTTTGTATCCCCTACTCTACCCAAGCAGAATGTATTACATTCTAATAAATATGATTGCTAAAGAACACAAATTACATCGTAATAAATCACTAAAATTGTTTTCAAGTAGAATCCCTTTTAACAATCTTCTAATTTTTGTACTTTGATACCAGTAGTAACATGATACATGTGCTAAATTTGGTTTATTAATTTCATTATGATGTCCTCACTGGATTTTAACCTTTTTTCCATTGCAGGATGCAGACTCATCCGAGCGCATCATTGCTCCAATGCGATGGGGGTTGGTCCCATCTTGGTTCAAAGAAGGTGATCCTTCCAAACTGAAGTTCAACACTAGCAATTGTCGTAGTGATACCATAATGGAGAAACCATCCTTCAAGGTAGGTAGCTTATCTAGGGAAAAGATCTATTCTGTTCTTTTTTTTAACAGAGCTGTTAGTGCCTTACATACCCAAAAAATAAAATAAGGTTCTCTTTGGAACCTCCCTTAAGGTCCCAAATGTGTTCCTTGTTGTTAATGTTGAGTGCTGTTTTATTTATTACTGTGTAACAAACCATGCCAAAATTTAATAGTTTAAAACAAGTCAGCTATTTGTATTATATAGTTTCTTATATTCTGTGGGTTGACTGGTCTCAAGTGAATAGTTTCCACTTGAAGATTCTTGTGTAGTTATAATCAGATGACTACTGGGGTTGGATATCTAAATCGTCTTCTTCACCTACATGTCTGACACCCCAGCTGGGATGAGTAGAGCAATTGGAAGCCTTTTTCATGTGCCTTGCTGGGGGTTGTCAGGGTCATCAAGCTTCTCCCATGGCACCTGGCTTACCCAAAGATCATGATCCAAGACAGCAGGGCAGACGCTACAAGGCTTTGTGATCTAGTCTTAGAAGTCATACAACACCACTTGTACAGTATTCTATTGGCTCAGCCCAAAATCAACGTGGGAGAGAACTACATGGGACGTGAATATGGGGATGCATGGCTAATTGGGGAGCCAACTCTAAGGACTAGCTACCATAAGTACCTATTTGTTGGAGAGCTGTTGCTGTTATGTACTTTATTTAATCTTTTCAACATCTGAGTAGTGACTTTATACATATGAAAAGTGAGGTACAGAGAAAATTAAGTAACTGTTCCAACATTAAACATTAGTAGACTTAAGATTTTAACTCAAGTCCATGAAGCATGATCCTATCCCTAAGACCATACCTTGCTCATATTTTCCCTCAGGTACCTCTGGGAAAGGGAAGACGCTGTGTTGTTTTAGCAGATGGATTCTATGAGTGGCAGCGATGTCAGAGATCAAGCCAGAGACAGCCATACTTCATCTACTTCCCCCAAATTAAAACAGAAAAGGTATCATCATCAGTACTTACAATTAAATTTTAGAGAGGTACAGAGTAACTGATTCAAAGAAGGGCATTTTTTTCTTCCCTCAAAGATGTTTAAAAATTTTCATGTTTTAAAAATATTTTTTATTTATATATTTATTTATCTTTAGAGAAAGGGGAAAGGAGAGAGAAAGGGGGAGACAAACATCCTTTGGTTACTTCTCACATGTCCCCTGCTGGTGACCTGGCCCACAACCAATGCATGTGCCCTGACAGTGAACTGAACTGGTGACTTTTTGGTTCCCAAGCCAGTGCTCAATCCACTGAACAACACCAGACAGGGCTAGATTTTTTTTTTTTTTTTTTTTTTTTCAGATTTTATTATTTTCAGAGAGAGGGGAAGGGAGGGAGGCAGAGAGGGAGAGCAACATCACCTGCCTCCAGCTACAGACCTGGATGGAGACCTGGCTTGCAACCTGGTTATGTGCCCTGACTGGGAATCGAACCAGCAACTCTTGGGTTCGCAGGCCAGCACCTATCCACTGAATCACCAGCCAGGGCCTCAGGGCTAGATTTTTTTAAATAAAAGCTGTATTGAGTTATAACTCACCTTTTTAAAATATGCATTCTGATTTTTTTTTTTTTTTAGTATAAAGTTATGTAACCATCACCACTACCTAATTTTTAGAACATTTTTATCTTCCCCCAAAGAAACCCATATCCATTAGCAGTCACTCTTCATTCCCTACTTTTCCCAGCCCTGGCAACCACTGATCTACCTTTTGTTTCTATATAAGATTTGCCTATTTTGGACATTTCATATGTATGGAATCATATAATACGTGATCTTTTGAGTCGGACTTCTTTTACTCAATGTAATGCTTCTAAGGTTTATGTTGTAACGTGTCAGTACTTCATTCCATGTTATGGCTGAATAATAGTTCAGTGTATGGATACCACATTTTGTTTATTCATTTATCATTTGATAGACACTTGGGTGGTTTCTGTTGTTTGGCTATTATGAATTATGCTGCTATGGACATTCATGTACAAGTTTTGGAATGGATATGTGTTTTAATTTCTCTCGTTTATGCCTAGGAGTGGATTTACTAGGTTGTATGATAGTTTAGTGTTGAACATTTCACTCATAGAACTTTCATAATAACCTATTAAAGACACATAATAAATTTAGCCTGTTCACATAACATTATAAGGAGTATGAAAGCAAATCAGCCTTGCTACCATTATGTTCTTTTTAATTAGATTTTTTTTTAAGATTTTATTTAATTATATTTAGAAAGAGGGGAAGAGATAGAGGCAGAAAGGGAGAGAGACATCAATGTATGGTTGCTTTTCACCTGCCTCCAGCCACAGACCTGACTGGAGACCTGTTTTGCAACCTTGTTACATGCCCCGGCTGGGGAATCGAACCTGCGACCTTCGGGTTTGCAGGCCAGCGCCTTATCCACTGTGCTACCAGCCCGGGCTAATTAGATTTTGTACTCTGACACTGCTCAAACAATTACATTCTCAACACAGTTTTCTTTGTTAAAATTTGGAATTGTTTGTTCTTCAGATGATGTCATCTCATTTTGGGGACCTCTCATAGTCAATAGTTGCCTTACCCTCAGAAAATTCCCTAACTAATCTATTAACACAAAAATAATTTGTTAGAGGAAAAGGTTGTTAAATCTATAAAAATTAATATCTGTTCATAACAATAGTTATATATTAAACAGATACTATGAGCCAGATACTCTTTCTAGGAACTTACTGTGTAATAATATATTTGGTACTTCTAATAAGCTGTGAAGAAAGTACTGTTATTCTCATTTCAGGTCAAGAAACTGAGACATAAGAGAGAAAATGTAAAAACTGTCTTTTTCTCTGAGACTTTTATTTTTACTTCACCTAATGATATTCACTTATCATACAACAGTTGTTAAAGTCGTTGTTTCTTTGTGGTATGGGCAACAAACAGAAATTTGTGCTATTTTATAGTAAAAAGCTAGTGTATGAAGAGTGTTTAGCTATTGGGGAAAGAACTGGAATTAGAATGTTTTAAATCTTGTGATTCTCTAACCTTGTTTTATAATGTGAATTTTTTGGGGGGGCCCTTCATGTGGTTAATCCCCAATGTGGTTGGTTGGTAATATTCTATCACTTGTGTTGTTTGGGGGTAAAAGATTGTTAGTTTGTCCGGAAGCAATCAGGGTGATGCTTTGTCAGGAAATTTAACCTTCAAATAATTATTGGTTATTTCTATTACCCCTTAAGGGCTTTCCTGTACTCATGAGTATTTCTGTCCTGAGTAAAGGGTATAAGCTAAGGTGAAAGGGGAGATAAAATTTTCACAAAGAAATGTACCATGGTATCTCTTTTCCCCTTTAATTTCTGTATGCCACTCTTATTTGTATTCAGATTAATATTTTTTATTGAGGTAAAAAGTCACATAACATAAAATTTATTACATGAATTTTATATAAAGTCACATGACAAAAACTATTATAATCATTTGTTTTTAAGATTTTATTTACTATTTTTAGAGAGAGGGAAAGGGAGCGATGGCGAGAGATATCAATGTATAGTTGCCTTTCACTTGCCTCTAGCTACGGACCTGGCTTGAGACCTGGCTTGCAACCTGGTTATGTGCCCTGGCTGGGGAATCAAACCAGCAACCTTTGGGTTCACAGGCCGGCACCTTATCCACTGTGCCACCAGCCAGGGCAGCATGATGTTTTTAAAATTCATACATGTAGCAAATGTCAGTATGTCATATCTTTTTATTTCCAAATAATATTCCATTATATGAATAATACCACATTTTATTTTTCCATTTATCAGTAACATGTGTGTTGTTTTCACAGTTTGGCTATTATGAATAATGCTGCTCTGAACATTGGTATACAGTGGGTATTTGTTTGCATCCTTGTTCAATTTCCTCCCACAGTGTATGAGGGAGGTTTTTCTACATCCTTGTCAACACTTGCAACTTTCTGGTTTGGCATTTTTTTTAATTTAAAAACATTTTATTGATTTATTTGATAGAAACATTGATTTGTTGTTCTACTTATTTATGAAATCATTGATTGCTTCTTGTGTGTGCCCCAGGGATCAAATCTTCAGCCTTAGATGGTGTTCCAAACCAACTGAGCTACCTGACTTGGACTGTTTTTGTTTTCTTATTTTTTCTTATTTTTAAAGTATATTTTAATTGATTATGCTATTACAGTTGTCCCACCTTCTTTTACCGTTGCTCTCTTCTGCCCAGCAGCCCTCTTCCCTCCAGCAATCTCATCCCCCGTAATTCATGTCCATGGGTCATGCATATAAGATCACTGGCTTCACACTTTATTATTCTTAACTTCCCCCTGTCTATCTTGTACCTACCAAGTATGCTTCCTAATCCCTGCATCATTTCCCTTTCCCCATCCCAGATGATCACCCTCCAAATGGTCCCCATACCTAAGATTCTGATCCTGTTCTGATTATTTGCTTAGCTTATTTTTGTTCTTATTTTTTTAGGTTCTGAGGTTGATAGTGGTGAGTTTGTTGTCATTTTTTTTCTTTTTTAAGATTTTACTTATTATTTTTAGAGAGAGGGGATGGGAGAGAAGCAGAGAGGGAGAGAAACGTCAATATATGGTCGTCTTTCACCTACTTCCAGCTACAGATCTGGCTGGAGACCTGGTTGCAACCTGGTTCTGTGCCTTGGCTAGGAATTGAATCAGCGACCTTTGGATTTGCAGGCCGGTGCCTTATCCACTGTGCCACCAGCCAGGGCTAAAGTACATTTTATTAAAGATTCTGTTACAGTTGTTCCAATTTTTTTTCACTTTGCTTCCCTTCAGCCAGTACTCCCTTTTCCCTCCAGCAGTCTCCCCCTTAGTTCATGTCCATGGGTTCCGTGGGTATGTGTGTAAAGATTTTTGGCTTCTCCCTTTCCTATATTATTCTTTACATCCCCTTGTCTATTTTGTTCCTACCAATTATGTTTCTTGATCCTTGTACCATTTCTCCTTTTCTTCCCCTCCCTCTCTCAGCTGATAACCCTCCAAATGATCTCCATACCTATGATTCTGTTCCTATTTTAGTTGTTTGTTTAGTTTATTTTTGTTTTTAAGATTCAGTTGTTGATAGTTGTGAGTTTGTTATCATTTTCATGTTCATAGTTTTGATCTCCTTTGTCTTAAATAAGTCCCTTTAACCTTTCATGTAATAATGGCTTGGTGATGATGAACTCCTTTAGCTTTACCTTGTCTGGGAAACACTTTATCTACTGTTCCATTCTAAATGATAGCTTTGCTGGATAGAATAAACTGGGTTGTAGGTCCGTGCTCTTCATTACTTTGAATACTTCTTGCCCACCCCTTCTGTTTATGAAGTTTCTTTTGAGAAACCAGCTGACAGTTTTATAGGAACCCTTTTATAGATAACTCTTTTTTCTTGCTGCTTATAAGATTCTCTGTCTTGAACTTTTGGCATTTTAATCATGATGTGTCTTGATGTGGTCTTCTTTGGGTTCAACTTGTTTGAGACTCTGTGCTTCCTGGACTTTATGTCTATTTCTTTGTGAAATTAGGGAATTTTTCTTTCATTATTTTTTTCTCCTCAGTTTTCAATTTCTTGCTCTTTGTTTTCTTTCTGGAATGCCTGTGATTTGGATTTTGGTACATTAAAGTTGTCCCAGCCCTGGCTGGTGGCACAGTGGTACTGGCCTGTGGACCCAAAGGTCCCTGGTTCGATTCCCCAGCCAGGGCACATAATGAGGTTGCAAGCCAGGTCTCCAGCCAGGCAGGTGAAAGGCAACCATACATTGAAAAAAAAAAAGTCCCAGAGGTTCCTAAGCCTCTTCTCATTTTCTTGCATTCTTGTATTTTCTTCTTTCTATTCAGATTGATTGTTTATTTCTTCCTTTTGCTCCAAATCGTTGATTTTAATACTGGCTTCCTTCCCTTCCCTGATGTTTTTCTGTATATTTTTCTTTATATCACTTTGTGTAACCTTCATTCCTTCCTTTTTTTCCCCCTGTACTCTATGAGTTCTCAGAGCATCCTTATCACCAGTGTTTCGTATTCTGCACTTGATAGGTTGGCTAGCACCATTTCATTTATTTCTTATTCTGCGGTTTTGTTCTGTTCTTTCATTTGGGCCATGTTTCTTTGCCTCCACAATTTGGCAACCTCCCTTTGTTTTGGTATATTAGGTAGAGCTTCTTTGACTCTCTATCTAAGTAGCAAGTCCTACGTAGTAAAGGCACCTGTATATTGTATCAGGCAGAGTCTTAGGTAGTTGCCAGGGTGGGGCCACCTGCTTTGTGGCTTTGTTTATGATGGGGGGCTTAGAGAGGGAATAGTACCGCTGCCTAGTTTCTGGTGATTTTCTCGGCACTTGCCCCATTTCTAGTCACTTCACTCACTTTCCAAATGCAATTAGTGCCCTTCCAGTTGCTGCCCTGGAGTTTGCATATGTTCTAAGACCATGTGATCTTAGCTGCAAATACCTGTTTCATCCACCACTCCAAGCACCACTATTTTTTGTTTTTGCTTTTTAAGATTTTATTTATTTTCAAAGAGAGGGGAAGGGAGAGAAGCAGAGAGGTAGAGAAACATCAATGTATGGTTACCTTTCACCTGCCTCCAGCTGGGGACCTGGCTGGAGACCTGGCTTGCAACCTGGTTATGTGCCCTGGCTGGGAATCAAACCAGCAACCTTTGGGTTCCTAGGCCTGCACCTATCCACTGAGCAACTAGTCAGGGCCCCACTGGTTTTTAAAGCCAGAGTTAATGGCGGTTTATCTTCCCAGTGCTAGAACCCTAGGCAGTGCATTCTGGCCTCGGGCTGGGATTGCTGGCTCCCAGGGTATCCTTCCCAATTTTTATCTACCACATGTAAATGTGGGACTGTCTGTCCACTGATGCCACTGCCACCACCACTTATCCAAACCACACCACCTCTCTGTCCCAGCTTGGCAACTCCATCCCTCCTACCTGTTTGGTTGAATGGGCTTCTTTAAATCCTTGGTTGGAGACAAAGACAGTGGATCTCTGGTAGTCTCCAACTGGCTGACTAGGCCCAGACTGGGATGAGCTGATGTCACCAAGGACAGATCCAAGAAGTAAAAAAGGTGCACATCTACCCCACAGAAGGTCACACCAGTAAGACCAGTAAGTCAAAGCAGACCAATCCAAGAAGTAGAAACAAGAGTCACCTAAAATGGGGAGACAAAGAAATAAAGTCTCAGCAAATGGAAAGGAGGAATCCCCAGGAAGAGTGCAAAATGAAATAGAGGCAAGCATACTCTCAGACATAGAATTCAAAATAATGATGAGAGAGAATCTCAATGAGCTCAGCGAGTTCAAGGAAAACTACAAACAACTCCAGGGGAACTAAAAAGAACTCCAGGAAAGCTACAAGGAACTTACTGAGAACCACACAAGCATTAAAAATGACATAGAAACCATCAATAATAGCCAGGAGGAAATGAAGAATACCATTTCTGAATTGAAGAACAAAGTGGAAGAAATCAAAAGCAGGCTAGAGAAAGCAGAGGATTGGATCAGCAAGCTGGAAGTCAATGTAGAAGAAAATTCCCAGTTAGTGCAACAAAAGGAAAAAAGACTGAAAAACTATGAAGAAGTTTTAATGAGCTGCAGGAAAACATGAAATGTAATAACATCCATATCATAGGGATACCAGAAGGAGAAGAGGAGGAGCAAGAGATAGAAAACCTCTTTGAAAAAGTAATGACAGAAAACATCCCTAACTTAAGGAGAGAAAATGTCATGCAAACTCAGGAAGCACAGAGGGTTCCAAGGAAAATGAACTCAAATAGGCCCACTCCAAGACACTTTATAATGAAAATGGCAAATTTCAAAGACAAGGAGAAAATCCTAAAAGCAGCAAGAGAGAAACAGCTAATAACATGCAAGGGGGCTCCCATAAGGTTATCAGCTGATTTCTCCACAGAAACACAACAAGCCAGAAGAGAATGGCAAAAAATATTTCAAGCAATGAAAAACAAAGGCTTGCAACCAAGAATACTCTACCTACCCAGCAAGGCTGTCATTCAAAATGGAAGGTGAAATAAGGAGTTTACCAGACAAAAGAAGTCTAAAAGAATACATCTCCACCAAACCAGCATTGCAAGAGATGCTAAAGGGTCTGCTTTAAGAAAATGAAGAAACTGGAGAGACAGATAAAAACGTGGGTACAGAGGTAAAGGGATTAAATGCACCAATCAAAAGACATAGGGCAGCTGAATGGATAAGAAGCAACCTTAACTTATGAATGCTTTAAAGTGATCTCGTTATAAGTAGATTTTATTAAATAAGGTATAATTTACTTGTATCTGCATTACGGCAGGTTAAGCTTTCTTAGATTGGAATCATTTCACAATATGGGAAAATCAGGTTACTTGCAGTAACTCAGAAAAATCATATGCAGTTAAGGAAGAAGAAAAACCTAAGAAAATCACATTTTCTTAGATATGCTATCTCTCTTATTCGCTGTTACAAAATATGTGCTTATTTGTGGGTGTGTAATAAATAGGTTTTGTTAGCAATTTATGTTTTAATAAGCAACCAACTGGACATGGGTGTGTTATGAAATCAGTCAATCTTTAGGTTAGAAAAGACGCTGAGAATGAAGACCAATTTGGGTGAAATTTGCAAACTACTGAACTATATGATTTGTGTGTGTAGACCATATATGTTCTCATATTAGCATGTAAATTAGATGAGATTCCTTTCAACTAAATTGTGAAAATAAATATTTTCAGTTGTAAAGGCTCCCAAACTGGGGATACTTGGGAAAAGGAATGAATGCTATAGTAAACTTTATTATTGAAATGTGAACATACCTAATCTCTACCTTAACAGACTCTTTAATAGTTCAGGGGTTAGTTTAGGACCACATAGGAAGTCAACCGCAAGTTTAAAAAACACAGCAGAAAGAAAGAAGGAACTCCTAACCTTTGCAACAACATGGATGGAACTGGGGAGTATTATGCTTAGTGAAATAAGCCAGTCAGTGAAGGACAAATTACAGGACAATAATGAACAAAACAAACAACAAGCAAAACAGAACCAGATACATGAATATAGTGAATAGACCTTCGGTGGGCAGGGGGTAGTGGATGGGAGAATACGGGAGGAAGAGGCAAAGAAGAGGAGCAGTTTAGTCAAGAAACTAGTATGGAAGAACCATGGATATGGACAACAAGTGGGATTGACTTTGTTGGCGAGTGGGTGGGCAGGGAAGGGGACAGAGGAGAGTAAAAATGGGATGGATATAATACAACAACAATAAAATTAAAATTAAAAAATAGAATACTATTCTACAAAATTATTTAAATCCTAGGGACTTTTATGTTTTACCTCAACTTAGTAGACATAATAATTTCTACTCTGGGGACTGGCTGAGCACTGCAAGTGCCATTATTTCTGAAGGCTTCAACTTGTAAAACACATGTAGAGGAAAAACAGAGGATATTGAAGTAAGACCTATGCACAGCCTAAATAAATAAATAAATAAACTATTTAAGATGGAAAACTCCAAAAAGAATAAGCTGTAGTTCCAGTAGCTTAAAACAAAGTTGAGTTGTATTATTGGAGTGGGGATGATCTGACTCAAAAACCAAATTCATTTTTTACTATGGGTTTGGCACTATCTCTAGGACAACTTTCACAAAAGTGAGTTCTGCAACATACCATTTCTGTGATATATTTCACAGAAATAGCATTCTAGAGTAAAATAAGTAAGAAGAAAAAGTCTGCTTAATTTTGCTACGATATATCCAAAATGTTATTTAACATGTAATAATTATATAAGCTATTGGCATATTTTAACTTTTTTGTATTAACTCTTCAAAATATGCATGGGTGTAAATGTATTTTTGCATGTATTTGGTAATATTGCAATTCTTATTACTTAAAAGAGTAATTCTTTAAGCAAATGAATCAATGTAGGCATTTTGGAATAATGAAAAGAATACTTCGTAAATAAAAATAAATCCTTGGTTGTCAGACTTCCATATAGCTCGATTTTCTGAAGGTTCTGGTTATTATTTGTATCTAGTTGTAATTCCTTTTAGGGTTGCGCAAGGAAGCAAAGCATGCCTACCTACACCTCCATCTTGACTAGAAGTTATAATGTTCTCAAGTGAGGAGATTTTTTTTTTTAATTAAAAAAAAAGAAAATCCATTGCCAAACTTAAGGTGATGAAGATTTTACCCCTCTGTTTTCTTTTAAAGGTTTTGTAGTTTCAGATTTACATTTAGATCTGTGATCTATTTTTAATTAGTCTTTGTATATGGTGTGAAATAGGAGAGTTAACCTCATTCCTTTGATATGGTTATCCAGTGGTCCCAGCACCATTTGCTGAGATACTGTTCTGTCCTCATTGCATAGTCTTGGCACACTGTCAAAAATCAGTTGACCATAGATGTATAAGTTTATCTCTGGACTCTAGAATCTATCCATTGGTTTATATGTCTTTTCTTATGCATATCACACTCTACCTTTGTAGTAAGTTTTTAAATGGAGAAGTTTGAGAACACCAACTTAAGTTCTTTTCTTTCAAGATTGTTTTGGTTATTTGGGTTTCCTTGATGCACCATGTAAATTTTAGGATAAGCTTATTTGTTTCTGCAAAAGGAGCAACCAGAATATTGATAGAAATTGCATTGAACTGTAGATCAATAGGAAGTATTGTCCATTTTGCCATCTTTATAATAGTAAAATTTTCAATCTATGAACTCAAAGTATCTTTCCATTTATTTAAGTCTTTAATTTTTGTCAACAATATTTTATAGTTTTCATTGTACAAGTCTTACGTTCTCTGTGGTTAAATATATTCCTAAGTCTGATAATGAGTAATATTTTTATCTCAATTCAAGAACCTTAGAAAATTTTATTCCCAGGTCAATATATACAAAGCAACAATATTTCTATATACTAGCAACAAACAATTGAAAATAACAGTACTTCAGTAAACTGTTGGAAATAATCTAGTAGAGAACAGGGAGAAAATATAAGTCACTGGAGGTATGTGCTTATATAGTGCACCAGTGGAGAAGTTGACCTAGCAAAAGATAAAGACCATTAGAATGTGGACGGAAGACCATATATATGGTAGGTAGGGAGAAGGGCATTGATACAAAGCATGCGGAAGTTTTCTTCTGAATGCTTCTGTTTTGCCAGTGAATTAGAAAGCAAAGCCATCAGCTGACAGTGACGATGGGGAGAGAGTGTCAATATTTGAGAATAGGGGTAAAAGTAATGAATGATTATCCCTAAATGGACAACACAAATATACTAGAATTGCCAAATCATGATCCAATTCGGATTTTGTTTTGTTTAAGGAATAAAGTAGGAATTTAATTTTCTTTTTCCCAGTGGCTATTTATTGAATACTTTCATTACCTTTTTTTTTTTTTTTTAAGATTTTATTTATTATTTCCAGAGAGAGAGGAAGGGAGAGGGGCAGAGAGGGAGATAGACATCAATGTATGGTCACCTTTTGCCTGCCTCCAGCTACGGACCTGGCTGGAGACCTGGCTTGCAACCTGGCCATGTGTACTGGCTGGGGAATTGAATCAGCGACCTTTGGGTTCACAGGCTGGCACCTTATCCACTGTGCTACAAGCCAGGGCTCATTACCTTATTATTATTTTTTTAACTATTTTCTTTTTCCCATTAGTTCTACTTTTATTAATTTAGTCTCTTCTCTTCCATTTACCTAGTCCCTCTAGATAGGTAGAATTTTTCTTTGCCAGTTTGTAGTATAGTCCTCAATATGTCTTACCATGATAGGTGTTTCCCACAGTGACAAACTAGTGTTACCCATCTTTCAAGGAAAGGGAAAGAAGCCGAAGAGGTGAGCCTCTATGAAGGCCTTGCATAGCAAGTAAACAGTTATGGCTTTGCTGATAGAATAACCAGGCTTCTTTCTACCTTCTTCAGGGAACTGCTAAATGCATAGTCCTTGCCCCAGGTTTTCTTCACACCAGTAGCCCTTACTCTTACCTAAGAGGAGCCAGCATGCTTGTACTGGCTTTTTTGTTACTCTAGGGATAAAATCAAGGCTGTGTATTCAGGCTGCCATCTTCCTAAGTTCTCTACTGTCATTTTTTTCCATTTAAAATTAATTGTAAGTTAAAACTTCTAGGGCTGTTTCTTGAGGGAACCATTCAACAAGATTTCCATTCTTCAGCTTCTCCATCTTTAAACTACAACTTGTGTATCCAAAAAGAGAATTTTCCTCTGATACTCTTTTTTTAGTGAGACTGTTAGGCACTTATGTGGACTAGAGTGGCACTTTCCTCAATCCTATACAATTAATCTTGCCTAGAAAAATTTATGTCTAGTCAGTGGACATTTATTAAGCATATATACCATGTCTCCTGCTAGGCTACTGGACGTTCAGTGAGATATGATTTCTGTCCTCAAAGCTTTACTACTAAAACAGACAAATCAACAGTCACAGACTAGTGGTGAATGCTCATGGAAGGCATGCTTGTGAGGTTATGAGGGCAAGAGCATATAAATAGGAATGGGGCATCGTAGACAACTTCCCAAAGAGGGAATTTTATAAACTGCAAATAGTTGGGCCTTTTTTTTTTTTTCAATTTTAATCTAATTTTACAATCACTTTTTAAATTTGTATTTAGAATATTTACGTTTAATTTTTTATATATAGTATCTTAAAATTTTACTTTGCTAGTTGTTTTCCTTTTTTTTCATCAGCTCCTTTTTGCCTTTTCTCCTCTTTTTCTGCCTGCTTTTGGATTGAGGGGTGGGGGTTGGTTTTCGTTGTTGTTGCTTTTATGATTTCCTCTTATGTCTACCATTGGCTTATTATTTTTAGTTTTTAAAAAAGTGTTTTAGGACAGTGACTGTGGGTCAGAGCAACTTTGGACCATGAAGCTGCTAACGAGAGCTGGGTCCCTCATGAGATTTTATTCTCTCAAAGTTGCTCCCAAAGTGAAAGCCGCAGTTGCCCCTGCAGGAGTGCCTCCACATCCTCAGGACCTTTAGTTTACCAAATTACCAAATGGTTTAGTGATTGCTTCTCTGGAAAACTATGCTCCTGCATCAAGAATTGGTTTGTTCATTAAAGCAGGTAGTAGGTACAAAGACTTGAACAACTTAGGAACCTCTTAGTTGCTTTGTCTGGCATCCGGTCTGACTACAAAAGGAGCATCATCTTTCAAGATAACTCGTAGAATTGAAGCAGTTGGTGGTAAATTAAGTGTCACTTCAACAAGGGAAAACAAGGCTTACACTGTGAAATGCCTACTGGATGATGTTGAAATTCTAACGGAGTTCCTGCTCAATGTCACTGCAGCACCTGAATTTCATCATTGGGAGGTAGCTGCCCTTCAGCCTCAGCTAAGGATTGACAAAGCTGTGGCTTTTCAGAATCCACAGGCTTGTATCATTGAGAATTGGCATGCTGCAGCTTACTGAAATGCTTTGGCTAATTTCTTTGTATTGTCCAAACTATACGATTGGAAAGGTGACACCAGATGAGTTACATCACTATGTTTAGAACCATTTTACAAGTGCAAGAATGGCTTTGATTGGATTTGGTGTCAGTCATCCTGTTCTGAAGCAAGTTGCTGAACAGTTTCTGAACATGGGGGGTGGGCTTGGTTTATCTGGTGCAAAGGCCAGATACATGAAGGTCAAATTTGAGAACAGAATGCAGACAGTTTTGTCCATGCTGCTTTTGTAGCAGAAAGTGCTGCAGCAGGAAGTGCAGAAGCAAATACAGTTAGTGTTCTCCAGCATGTCCTTGGCACTGGGCCACATGTTAAGAGGGGCAGAATTGCCACCAGCCCTCTGTACCAAGCTGTTGCCAAGGGAATTACCATCCATTTGACATTTCCAATTTTAATGCCAGTTACTCAGATTCTGGACTCTTTGGGATTTACATTTATCTCTCAGGCTGCAGCTCCTGGAGATGTTATCAAGGCTGCCTATAACCAAGTAAAAACAATTGCTCAAGGAAACCTGTCCAATACAGATGTCCAAGCTGCCAAGAACAAGCTGAAAGCTGGATACCTAATGTCAGTGGAGTCTTCTGAGGGTTTCCTGGATGAAGGCTGCTGGTTTGTACATGCCACCATCCACAGTCCTTCAGCAGATTGACTCAGTAGATGATGCTGATGACATAAATGCTGCGAAGAAGTTTGTTTCTGGCAAGAAGTCAATGTCAACAAGTGAAAATTTAGGGCATAGACCTTTTGTTGAAGAGCTATAATACTAAAACATATTGCAGGAAAGAGCTGGACACTTCTTAACTCTGAGTGGCAAACACATGAAAATCACAAGTCTATAATGTAACATTTATCTTTTTCAATGAGATGAGATATCTTAAAAAGTATAAATGCAGATAATTGTTCACAGCCAACCTAAAGTCAATAAAACATTCTAAATGTTAAAAACAAAAAACAAACAAACAAAAAAAAATGTGTTTTAGCCCAGGCTGGTGGCTCAGTGGATAGGCGCTGGCCTGCGAACCCAAAGTTCACTGGTTTAGTTCCCTGTCAGGTCACATAATCAGGTTGCAAGCCAGGTCTCCAGCCAGGTCCATAGCTGGAGGCAGGTAAAAGGCAACCATATATTTATGTTTCTCTGCCTCCCTCCCTGCCATTCTCTCTAAAAATAATGAATAAAATCTTTATTAAAATTAATTAACTGAAAAGTGTTTTACTAGCTGCTCTATAATTACGCTTTAATCACTATGTCCTTTCAAATAATATACTGCTTCTTGTGTAGTATAAGGACTTAACACACTGGATTCTAATTCCTCTCACCTCTTAGTATATTGTCATACATCTTACTTTTTCATATACTATATTTATTTATTATTAAAAAAATATTTTATTTATTATTTTTAGAGAGCGGGGAAGGGAGAGAGGCAGAGAGGGAGAGGGTCAGCTATATATGGTTGCCTTTCACCTGCCTCCAGCTACAGACCTGGCCGAAGACCTGGTTTGCAACCTGGTTATGTGCCCTGGCTGGGAATTGAACCAGCCACCTTTGGGTTCTCAGGCCGGTGCCTTATCCACTGTGCCACCAGCCCGGGCTGATTTTTTATATACTTTAAATTCACAATATATTGCTACTGTTATTGATAGTCAATTATAAATTAAAGTGATACAAATAAAAGATTTTATACTTACCCTCTTTTTAGCCATTTTCATAGATCTTCACTTCTTTATGTGTATCCAGATTTCTTTCAATTTGGTATCATATTCCTTCTGCCTAAAGAACTTCGTTTTATTATGTTGTATAGTTCAGGTCTGCTGATAATGTTCTAATTTTTTTGTTAAATGTAATAAAATTTACCCTCTTAAAGTGTATAGTGGTTTCTAGTTTATTCAAAATGTTGGGCAACCATTATCACTACCTAACTTCAAAACATTATTATCACCCCCCAGAAAACCCCATTCCTATTATTAGTCACTCCTTGCACCCAGCACCTGGCACCCATATCTGCATTTTTAAAAAGATTTTATTTATTTTTAGAGATCGGATAAGAGAGGAAGAGAAACATTGATTGTGAGAGAAACATATATTGGTTGCCTCTTGCACACCCCTAGCCCACAACCCAGACATGTGCCCTGACCAGGAATCAAACTGGTGACCTTTTTGTTTGCTGGACGACACCCAACCCACTAGCTGCACCAGTCAGGACCCACAGTCTGCATTTCTGAAAAGTATTTTCAATGTGTTTAGAATTTAGGTTGTCAGTATTTGAGTTTTGTTTCAGCACTTTAAAAAAAGTACTTGTTTCTGGCTTTCATAGTTTCTTTGGAGGAGTCTACTATAATTTTTTTTGTGGGTTTTTTTTTTTTTTTTTCCTGTTTGTAATGTGTACTTCCATCACAACTTCATTCCCCAATGCTTTTTTTTTTTTTTTTAAAGATGTTATTTGTTTACTTTTAGGGAGAAGGGAAGGGAGAAAGAAAGAGAAGGAGAGAAACCTCAATTATTGCCTCTCACATGCCCCCAGCTGGGGACCTGGCCCAAAACCTGGGAATGTGCCCTGACTGGGAATTGCACCTGCAGCCTTTTAGTTCACAGTCAATTCACTGAGCGGACACCAGGCAGGGCCCTTAATGTTTTAAAAATAGTTTTAAAAGATTTTTCTCTTTGGTTGTCAGCAATTTGGTTGTGTGGTTGTGTGTAGTGTGTGTGTGTGTGTGTGTGTGGCATGTTCTCTGAGCTTCTTGGAGTCTTTCATAATCTTTGGAAAAATCTCAGTCATTATTCAAACATTTCTTTGCCACATTTTTTTCTTTTTCTGGGATTCCAAGTACACACACGTTAGACAATTTTTCTCTGTGTTTCAGTTCAGATTCTTTGTTGACCTGTGATTCTAATTTTGACAAAATTCCTTAACTGTTCATACATATAATCTACCTTTAGCATATCAATTATACCTAATTCAAATTCCCTGATATTTTCAGCAACTGAGCCTGGTTCTGTTGATTTTTATATCACTTGAGAGTTGATTGATTGTTGTTTTGTTTCTTTCTTTTGGCTTTTTTTTAATGTCTTGTAATTTTTTAAAAGATTTTATTATTTTAGAGAGAGAGAGTGAGGCAGAAAGGGAGAGAAACTTCAATGTATAAGGTTGCCTTTTACCTGCCTCCAGCTAAGGACCTGACTGGAGACCTGGCTTGCAACTTGGTTATGTGCCCTGACTAGGAATCAAACCATCGACCCTTGGGTTCACAGGCCAGTGCCTATCCACTGTGCCACCAGCCAGGGTCTATGTCTTGTAATCTTTTATTGTTTGCCATAGTATGGAGCACAGAGCCTGAGATAACATTAATGCCTAGAAATGGATGTACTTATCCTTCTATTAGGCCATTAATATGTGAGATTGAGTGATCTTGTTAGTTGAACTGGATTTGGATTTTGTTTTTGTTTGTTTTTAAATTTAATTTTATTGTTGTTTTATTACATCCATCCCCTTTTTCCTTCCCTCTGACCCCTTCCCCACCCATCTACTCCCCCCACCTCCAAAGTCAATCCCACTTGTCCATGTCCATGGTTCTTCCATACTTGTTTCTTGTGGATTTTGTTTTTGTGGTTACCTTTGTTCATCCCTGGCTTTAAATTTCTCTGGTGTCACCTTACGTTTAGAGTAAGGGTTGATTTTCCAGAGGGTTTTCCTCAGTAGCTCTGCTCCCTTCAGCTGCAGTATTTCCCTTTGATCCTGTGCCTTAAAAGGGATCTCCCTATGCTCTCGCCCCTTATCCAGATGTAGACTGCTGTTGCTTGTCATTTGGTGCCACTAATCTGGAGTGGGGTAGAGTCCTCTCTTGTATTCACTCCAGCCTTAGTCTTAGGCAGAACTTGTATCACTAGCTCTCACGCTTATCCTTTCTCAGTAATCTTTCTTTTCCTTGGTGAGTTGAGGTTTTTTTCTTTTCTCCTCCCCAGCCTCAATGGATCTTTACCTGTATCTTAAGGGTGATAGGGTTTATTACTCTTCCTCTAACCAGTTAAGGCTTTTATTTCTTAAAGGAAAAGTGATAAGGTAAAGCTTCATGCCTTTCCTGAAGCAGGAGAGTTTCGCTCCTCTAGGCATACACCAGTAAGGAGGGCTTTCTTGCAGTCTCCTGCCTTGTCCCCAGTCTTACCTGTGAACGTTCTAGAGATCTGAGAAGAGTCTACAAGCTGATGCAAACACCCCTGATGTCTGTAGTTCCCAGGGATTCTGTCCTCTCAAGCTAGCCCACACTCTGCATTTAGCAATTCCATAATAATTTTATCTGAATTCTTGTCTACTGTATGAAGGACTTGCCTTCCTCCTGTTGCCACTGGTAAGCTAGTATTTCTGTCTCATGTCCCCTTGGAGGCCCCTGTCTTTCCATGAAGTTCAGGCTAATTGGTTGCTCTGTGACCTCGGTTTTCTAATGAATTTTAGAAAAGTTATGATTTGGTAGATTATCTAGCTTTTTGTCTTACTGTTTGGATTGAAGGTAATGCTCTTTCTAGCCTTCTGTATTCTAGGCCTTGAACTGAATCTTAAATGGCAAATAGGAACTGGCATGAAAAGAAAGGGTGGGAAGGACATTTTGGCTAGGAGAATGTTGTTTCAGCAAGATAGTGGGAACAAAGTTGCGTGGTAGCTTCATTTACAAACAGCTAGGTTAGATTCAGATTAACATTGTAAAGTGAAAGTTAGAATGATGAGCCAGATTTTAGGAAGCCTGAATGCCTAGTGAAGTTATTAAATTATATCTGAAATGTATTGAAGGAACCCTAAATCTGTATGTAGTTTTGATGGCCCTATTTCCTTTGAAAGGGGAGTTGTTAATAAAGCATGGGCTAAACTACTTCTGAAATGATTGTAATGCTCTTAAGTCTGAAGTAGTGCCCAACCTGCATGTAGAAGAAGGCTTCTGAGTGTCTAATTTGCCCATGTATTTGCTTTCAGGCTGGCAGCATTGGTGCTGCTCGGAGTCCTGAGGACTGGGAGAAAGTCTGGGACAACTGGAGACCTCTAACAATGGCTGGGATCTTTGACTGCTGGGAGCCCCCAGAGGGAGGAGACTGCCTATATTCCTACACCATCATCACAGTGGATTCCTGCAAAGGCTTGAATGACATCCACCATAGGCAAGTCACACATTTGGTCCAAAGATTATCCCTGGGTCCAAAAGGATTCACAGGATGGTTTGTTTTCTTAGTTTTAAGATAGGTTGCATGTGAAATTTAAAGTTTCTGTATATGTAAAAATTTAGACAGTAGGAAACAAAGACAGTTGCTTTGCAAAATACAGTTACAGTCAATTTAGCTATAACGTGATGTACATTCCTAAAAATCACATTATGCAAAATTGTGCAATGAAGACCACAGAACTTGTGGAAAAGTGGGATTAAAAGGACTACACTTAAAACTTTGGCAGTAACACGTTAAAAAATAATAGAAATCTAGGCCCTGGAGGCAGGTGAAAAGCAACCATACATTGATGTCTCTCTCCCTCTCTGCCTCTCTCCCTTCCCCTCTTTCTAAAAATAATTAAATAAAATCTTAAAAAAAAAAAAAAAAATAGAAATCTGCCCTGGCTGGTATGGGTCAGTAAATTGAGTGCCAGCCTGTAAACCAAAGGGTCTAGCAGTTTGATTCCCCATTAGGGCATATGTCTGGGTTGCAGGGCAGGTCCCTATCTAATAGCATGTGAGAGGCAACCACACATTGATGTTTCTCTTCCTCTCTTTCTCATCCCTTCCCCTCTCTCTAAAAATAAGTACATAAAATATTTTAAAATAATAATAGAAATCTATTTAAAACTATCACAGTTTTATACATTAAGTTCTTAAAAAATAAAGCCCTGGCTGGTGTGGCTCAGTTGATTAGCAACAACATGAGAACCCAAGAGTCACTGGTTCAATTCCCAATCAGGGCATGTAACCAGGGTACAAGCCAGGTCTCCAGCCAGGCACCCAACTGGAGGCAGGTAAAAGGCAACCATACATTGATATTTCTCTCTCTCTCTTCTTCTCTCCCTGTTCTTCTCTCTAAAAATTATGAATAAAATATTTTTTAAAATAATAAGTTGCTAAGAAATACATAGAAACTACAATAAGTGTGGTCCTTTACCTTAGAAAGACCCAGAGTTTGCTTGTGAAAGTGTCAAGAGTTGTAGCTTATAAATTATTGTGAAGTGGTAAAAAGAAGATTACGCAAAATTTATGATCTTTTGTGGTCTTGAATCCTGGTCATGTTTTTCTCCTTTTGAAATATGTTCCTTTGAGGCATGCATTTATAATATACACATTAATCAAAATTGAAGGTTTTGATCCAGAGCATAGCATCTTCCTTCAACTAACCTTGGAAATTTCACTGCTGGAAATTCTTTAGCAGCATTTTCACCTGTGCTCACGTCTCCTCCCAACAGCTAAAAGTTTTGGAAATTACATCAGTAGTGTGAAACTACCAAACCAGACATTACTAGCAATAAAAGGAGCCACTTCTGTGGATTTTCAGGTCTTTATATGTAGATAATGCTTTTTCCTTGTAAGAAAGCTTCCCAATTTTTTCAGTTATTCATTCAGTCCATATGCTAAAGAAGCTTTCCATTGTTCCTATTCTGTTAGGCCTGATTGGTATTGACTTTACAACACTACCGGCATTCCTTTTGTTTTCACAACACAACAGTACTTTTTTATGTGGATTCCTTTATGTCTGTTGCTCAGGAGATATCACATGTTTTCTGTTTACTTACAAGATGTTTTGCTATTTCAACCTTCTCCTCAATACTTAAAAAGTTTTATCACATTCACTGCTTTAGTTGTGCTGAGTTAGGAAACTTAGACATATTTGAGATATTGAATAATCTTTTATAGAGAGAGGTTAAAAATACAAAATAAAAGCAAAACACAATTTTGGAGGATAATAAGTGGTGAACCCAGGTAGCTGCCAACACTTGAAGTTTGTATTTTGTTTATTACTTGTATATCTTGTATTATGTTTATTACTACAAAACTTATTTAAACAGTGCAGTTTTCTGTGTTCATCTTGTCTTTCTCACAGATAAAACTGTACATAAGCAAATGTAAAATCTGCATTATGTTTAAATTGCTCTCTGAAATATAAATTACTTCAGAACAGATTCCCATTTTTAAAATAAGCATTAGCAAGGCTGACTATACTTGTGTAACACTTTGACAGTTTTTGCCAGACCTGAGTGCCCACAAAACTGTTTTACTGAAAAGAATGGATATATCAGGATTACCTGTTTTCATTTCGTCTTAAGCATTCTGTGTGAAAGTATATTCTCATGTGATAAAGTTGTTCTGTTTTTTGCTAATTCACCTTAAAATAAATTCCCATTTCATCTAATCTAAGATACCATCAATTTTTAAATTATTATATATGCTGTTAAGAAAACTAAAGTGCTACCATTTACTGCCTGCTAAACTATAATATAGTTAAGAGATGCCATCATTATAAAATGCATTTGGATTTCAGAGACTGTAAAATGTTTTGGAGGAAACTGCATCGACTTTATTTTATTTCCAAAAAATTTATTTTCAATTACAGTTGACATTCAATGTATTAGCTTCAGGTGTACAGCATAGTGGTTAGACATTTATGTAACTTACAAAATTGATAACTCTAGCATCCAGGTGACATCATACATAGTTATTACAATATTGACTATGTTGCACAAACTGTACTTTACATCCCCATGACTGTTTTGGAATTGCCAATTTGCACTTCTTAATCCCTTAACCTTTTTCACCCATGACCTCAACCCCCTCCCATTTGGTAACCCATCAGCTTGTTCTCTGTATGAGTTTGTTTTTGTCTTGCTTGTTTATTTATTTTATTTTTTAAATTCCACATAAAAATAAGATCATACATACTTGAATTTCTCTGTCTGGCCTATTTCACTTAGCACAATATACTCAAGGTTCACCCATGTTGTTACAAATGGTAAGACTTTATTCTTTTTTCATAGCCAGCTGTTGTGGTGACTCCTCTACCCATCACTGCTTCTCAAACCACTACACATGGTTGTATGACCTGCTCATTTCCACCCCTGCTGCCATTGTCAAGGTGGCTTCTTTATTTCCTTAGTTCTGTTCAGCTGGCCTTCAGATGGTTCTCAAGGGTGGTTCTAAATTGTAATTTTGATGTGGTTGTGGAAGAAGGTGAGCATAATATTTACCTAATCCCTGTAAAATATTTTTAAGTATATTCAATTTGTTGAAATGAGAATTATTAAAACAAATGTTAATGCATTTGTCTCCTAAAATTAACTATACCCTTACCAATGAAATTTGTATCATGCTCTACATTGGCCTAGAACATAAAACTGGAAGCTAAAACAAAGGATCTTTTCCTAATATCTTCCTGGGTACCAGGAGTCATCTTACAGCCTCTTTGCTTTCAAAGGCTTAGTTTCCTTTTATTCAGAATTATTTGAATAACTTGTTTATTGTAAATCTGTCATAGATTGTAAGGTTGGGGATTATTGTTGATAACCAAGTTTTCCAGGATCCATTTCTCCTTTAATTCAAGGTTGGGGCATCATAGGAAAGTCACCAGTTTGCTAATATGTTCACTGGATCCACTCATAATTACTATTCACTATCTCTTCCATAAAACTTTTATTAATTGTCTCTCTTAGTGTTGAATTTTGTGCCCTGTCAAGTTATTATCTAGGAACAGCTGGCAGCAATCAGTATGTGAGGCACAGAGGGAGAGCAAGCTTCTCCTAATGGTGATTTGTGCTATCAACTGACTCAAGTCTCTCCCTTCTCTCCCTGCCCTCATTTTGCCTCTTCTAACCAATGTCTTGACCTCACTGGCTAGGATGCCAGCCATATTAGATGGAGAGGAAGCCATCTCTAAATGGCTTGACTTTGGTAAGATCTCAGCTCAGGAAGCTCTGAAGTTAATCTACCCCACGGAGAACATCACCTTCCATCCTGTCTCTCCTGTGGTGAACAACTCTCGAAACAACACACCTGCGTGTCTGGTTCCTGTGGACTTAGTGGCCAAAAAGGTAGGGACCTGTAACTCTGACAGTCCTTTTGAGCTTTCTTCTGTCAGTTTAGCATTTTCTTTTAGCCTTTAACAATCAGAGCTTTATTTTAAACCACCCAAAACTCATATTCCTTTTTCATGGTAAGAGTAAACAGAGCAGTGGTTCAAAGCTGGCTGTATCCTGGCCAGTGTGGTTCAGTTGATTGGAGCATTGTCCTCCTGTACACCAAAAGATTGTAGGTTCAGTTCCCAGTCAGGGCACAGGTTGCAGGTTTGTACGGGATACAACCAATTGATGTTTCTCTCTTTCTCCCTCTTCCTCTCTCCAAAATCAATAAAAAAATATCCTTGGATGAGGATTTAAAAAAAAAAAAGGCTGGTTGTAACTTAGAGTCCTCAGGATAGTTCTCTCAAAATGTAAATGCCAGACCCTATTTATACCTACTGAGTGAGTCCATCAGTATTCAGGAATGAGCTTGGAGTTTTCTATCATTAAGAAGCTCTTTATAAAGGAACCATGCACATGTACAACAGGTGAGATTGCTTTTGGGGGAAATGGGTAGGTGGGGAGGGGGACAGAGGGGAGCAAAAAGGGGATGGATGTAATACAACAACAATAAAATTAAAAAAAAAAAAGCTCTTTAGTGAGTCTGGTAATAAGTTGAGTTTGAGGGCTTCTCATCTAGAGGGTGACTGCGAGAAAAAGAAAGGAGCCCTTGACCATAATTGTATCTCTGTTTGTGTCCAACTGTGTGATTTTTGATGTCTCTTCTCTGTATCTCTGCTTTCTAGATAAAAAATTGGAGAAGTTCCAATCCTTGTTTTGCTTCAGGACAATTTGAGAACATTTCTGCCATAAACATTAACTTCTTAGAATTGGCAAGGATCCTGGAGATATATTTTGTGAGGAAGTTGAACAAGCAAATGGTCTGCATTGAGGAGAGGAGCTCCAGAGCAAAAAACTGGCCCCTACTGACATTCAGGAATAAAGCTTTAGGAGTCTCAATTGTCTTTAGGTGGCAGAGAGGGATCTGAAGTAGGGCATGGCTCTGAGTATTCCAAGAATAGACATCTTAGAATGCCAGAGCAATGTTAAGGATGATGATTGCTAGAACAGCTATTCCCTCACCCCCCATTTTTCTTGAAGTCTTTAAAGTTTTCCACACCTAGTCATTGTCATGTTTTTATTTCTTTCATCTCATTTCTCTGCAAACTCCCACAACCTTAAAACTTTTTTATTAGATGTCTCTAAAAATAATTCATTTTATACTAGACACTGCCCCATTTCAGGAGAGGTGGCATTATGTGAATTCAGAACCTTCCGTTCAGGTTTGGGGATACAGATAAGGGAGCAGAAGAGTAGATCCTGGTAAGAAGAGGCTGTGCAGAAGGGCTACACAGTAAAGAAACAGCCTGTTCAGCTTTAGGCTGAATCCCTAATTATGCAGGTTGTTTGAAGCTATATCTCTCCAGTTTCATTTCCCAGCTCTTTGCCTGGTCACTAAGTTACATTGTTTCCTGAGAATGCTTCATTCTCTGTATGTTTGAATGCCTGTCAGTAGTCTTCTCTGAATAGTCCTACCTACTTCCTTGAAGCCTTCTCCAAGAGCTACTTCCTACCCTTGGAGCACACTCAGTTGATCCTCTCTGCCTACTCCTAAGTAGTGGGTCCTATCTGGATATCAGTAACATTTTCTAAATCTGAGTTGGTACTTCATGCCTCTTTCCCTATTTCTTCCCTTGGAGATGTCCTTTTCACAAAATCTTGAGCTGAGTGGATTGAGCTTTTTTGTCTTTTTCCTAGGAGCTCAAGGCAAGTGGCAGCAGCCAGAAGATGTTGCAGTGGCTGGCCACAAAGTCACCCAAAAAGGAGAACTCCAAGACATCCCAAAAGGCAGAGTCAGATGTGCACCAATGGTCCAGCCAGTTCCTGCAGAAGAGCCCATTCCCCACCAAAAGAGGCAGTGCTAGAATCCTGGAGCAATGGCTGAAGAAGGAGAAAGAGGAGGAGCCAGTGGCCAAGCTTTCTCACAGCCAGTAATACAGGGCTTTAAGAAACCAAGGTCATGGTTTGCTGCACTAAATGATAATAGGGATAACAGATTCTTGCATTGTGTGTATATGGATTTGCTTTGGGAAAAGGTAGCACTGTGTTAGTTAACAGTTATGGGTTTATGGGGGACTGGCTGTGACCAGGAGCCCACCTTGGGGCTATGGGAGCCTGGGAAGGGTTGGGGGGCCACCTCCATCAGTTCATATGCCTGCAGCTGTCTCTTGGTAGGGCTGGTGGAGCCTTCCCTCAAAGCCTGAACTTGCAGGCAATTCTCAGCAGCAACCTTACCTGGTCCTGCTAGTAAAAGGCCATTTTCTACTCAGCCTTTGGACTCTTTCAGTCTTTTGGAATTAAGTTCCTAACACGTTTTGTTGGGTTTTTTTTCCTGAATAAATTATATTTAATAAACCACACATTTCAGAAAATGTATTGGTGGGAGTAGTTCTGGATCTTGCTGTTTGGGCTTTCAGTGGACAAAGCTGCTTTTTTGAAAACAATGAAAAAGGCTAGGTGGAGAATTCTGTGTTGAGTCTCTTTTCTCTCCATCTTGGAAGTTGTGTGAAACCTTTAGCTTAAAACCATCCTGACTGAATGCCTACCAAATACAAGACCTTGTCTTTTCAAAGGAAGCATGGAGTCTTGGTGAGGAGAAATTTCAGATCCCAGCCCTCAGAACCCTATGCAGCTCTCCAGCCTCTGGGTAGAGTAGGGCACAGAGCTGGCGGTGGAGGTGGGAGCTGACCTGGCACTGAATCACTTTATAGTAAGATATATAACCCTAACCTATTGTCCCTCTACTCCATGAAGGCAGCAACCACTTTTACATGGTTTGGTTCTCCCAATGTTAACTGGCATGCAAATACTTATTAAATGAACGTGAGCATTTATTGCATGCCCCTCCTTGTGCTGGGCTGTGGTATGTTAGGAGAGGGCTTTCCAAGGAATTCCAGGGGAAGAAACCAATGAAACTTTCAGAAGCACCAAGGCTGATCTGCTTTTAACTCTTCAGAGCATTCTTTCCTGTGTCTCCATTTGGAAGCAGGCGCCACCGGCTGCCGCCCCTCCTACCCACACCCCACACCCCCACCCTCCATCCTCTATCCTCCACCCCCTACTGTCCGCTCTCCACCAGAGGGGCTCTGGCCATAGCCAAGGCCCTATGCAAATCAGGGGGTCGAAGTTTTCACCAGGAGGCGGCTCCAGTGCTTCTTGGCAGGGGTGAGGGGAGGGTGGACTCTGACTCTAACCCTTCCTGTGACCTCCACCCACCCTTCCTTGTCTCTAAATTTATCTTTGGATCACCATTCCAGTTGAGACAAGATTAGCCTAGTATTGGTTAGTACTCTAGAACCCTTCACTAAAGGTCAAGGGTGCTTTGCTTTCACTGTGGCCTCATGTTTTGTTTGAGCTAATTTACATGGAGTTTTGGCGGTTTTACTGAGATACTTTAAAATATATATATATATAACCTATCAGAAGGTTTACTGCTAGGACTTTTGTCATATTTGCTTCAGGTTTAGTAAGCGACAAAAATGAGATTCCCTTTGTTTTTCATTACTATCTCTCCACTGCCAGGGTTGTAAATCAATTTGACAGTCTTTTCATTTTAATTATGAAAGAATAGAATGTCCTCAGGAGCATGTTCTTTTTATTTAGGTGTTTATATTTTCACATAAATGTTATGTTAAAAATACATTCTTTGAGGACATATTTCGTGATATCAGGTTTACATAAATGGTGTCTTGGACATTTCATTCTGCAATTTTCTATCTGGATATCAGGTCCTGTAGCTTTCAGCTTCTGACCAGTAGATTCTGATGGTAGGCAGGCCTCTGGCCTGGCAATAAACATGAACACCGAGCTTTCAGATTTGTCATGCTTTATTGCAAGCGGCTGCAGACTAACAACTGTAAGGCTGGGCGGCTCACAAGGATGTTGGTGTTCTATGCACGGTTTGTCCACCCTGTACAATAGCGGCATGCATTAGCTTACAACAGAACTATCTTATAGACACACTGAAACAAAGGAGGCTCTCTACACACTAGAAAAAGCTGTATACTTAAAGGCAACACTTACCTGCTCAGGGTAGCTATATTGGTTGCCCTTAGGCTATGTGTTCTGGGCTTTGGGATAAGATTAACTTCAAGGCTAGCTAGTTAACAGATTCCAGTGGAAGGGCCAGACATATACAGAGAGGAATAGGGGACCAGCCTCCCACCCCAACCTGACACTGGATCATCAGCTTTACTAGGTATTGCTAATTGTTCTCCAAATTTTCACTTATTTCATAAGCATGTAAATCCCCATTTTTCCACTTTTTGGCAATACTTAATCTTGCTTACTAGAGCAATGGGGCATCTAATCCTGTCCTCTGTTTTAAAGAACAAATTTCAGGAACCAACAGGGCAGCCTTTACCTGCCTGAGTGGGTATAGCCAAGTCAGGCTGGGCCCTAGGTTTTTTGGGGCAATTGGGATAGCCCCAGAATATAGCTGTCTGGTCACTGAACAGGACTCCCATATGGCAGTCCCTCTTCACTACCTACTCTATAGGTGCAGTGACCAAGCTTGATTGTAGGCCTAATTTTGGGGACTTTCCTGCTTTGTAGTCTCAGAGGAGGCAGAAGCACCCCAGTATTCCAGATCTTGATAGGTGTCTGCCCTCCACTTCTGTCATATTTTCAGATATATCTCCTGGTGCAAAGTTTATGTGCCTAAAACCCAACCCTGCTTTGTACAGAGGCAGAAGAGACCCAGGCAAGGGAGGTGTTTAGCTAAGGCACACAATCTGGTACAAGTAAGTTAAGAACAAACCCAAGGGGTTCATGATTTGGGCACAGTGTTTATGCTTAATTTGAACAAGATCCTGCTTGTTGCTGGGAAAGCCCAGAGGGCAAGTTGGCAGTGGGACCAGAGAGTAATGGGCGGCCTCACACCTGGGCCTGTACACCCTCTATCCTCTCAACCAGAGCAAGGAGCAAGCAATGGGAAAGGTAGGAACCTTCTTCCTTCAGGAAAGGAGCTTTGGCTTAGGCTGTATGGGAGGGTTCTTAATGCATGCAAAACAGAGCAAGTCCTTTGTTTCTCTACCTCTAAATCAGGAGACTGGGTGCTCACAATTAAACTCCTATGAACCCAGAAGAACAGATGCTGGTAGTGTCCCTAATGTGGAAATGGATTGAGGGTCCCACTTATGCCCCAGGACTCCAGAGAAGAGAAGCATGCTGTAGGCTCTGTGGGTAAAACTCCCAATGGGAGGCAGAAGCTAGAGGACAGAAAGTTTTAAAGGGCAGCCCCAATGGCACACTCCTACCTAGCCCCTAACAGAGGTAGCCACAGGAAAGACAGGAACTGGGAGAGGCAAGGTAAAGTGAGAAAAGGGGCCTCTGGAAGCACATATGTGCAGGGTGCATTGCTCAAGGGTCTGGAGAGGTGGTTATCCTTGGTGCAGAACCTCAAGACCAGAAAGCTTGGTCTGTCTCAGTCTTCTTCAGAACACCACCATCCAGGGCTTGTGAAGCAGTTAGAAAGGGCTTCAAGTTGAGTGATCTCAAAGGGGAGACTGCAGGCCAAATTGAGCTCACACATGATTTTGGCCCATACAGTATCCTTAATTGCAGAAAAAAAACACAAACTTTACCATCTTAACCATTTTTTAAAGGATATTTTATTGATTATGCTGTTACAGTTTTCCCAATTTCTTGTCCCTCTGCTCCCCTCTATCCAGGGCTCCCCTTCCTTCCTGCAATCCCATCTACCTTAGTTCATGTTCATGGGTCATGCATATAAGACTGGAGATTTTATTACTGCTTCAATTTAATCAGGTGTAATCAGTCTGTTTGGATTTTTCATTTCTTATTGATTCAATTTTGTAAGATTGTATTGTTTCTAGCACAATTTCTCCAAAATAGTCCAAAAATGTTGGCATGTACTGCATAATATATTCTTTTTTTTTTTTTTAAGATTTTATTTCATTATTTTTACAAAGAGGGGAAGGGAGAGAGGCAGAGAGAGAGAGAGACATGAATGTATGGTTGCTTTTCACCTGCCTCCAGCCACAGACCTGACTGGAGACCTGGTTTGCAACCTGGTTATGTGCCCTGGCTGGGGAATCGAACCTGCGACCTTTGGGTTTGCAGGCCGGCACCTTATCCACTGTGCTACCAGCCAGGGCTTGTTCATAATATATTCTTTTTTAAGTATATTTTATTGATTATGCTGTTACAGTTGTACCAATTTCTTTTCCCTCTGCTCCCTCTTCACCCAGGAACCCCTTCCCTCCTGCAATCCCACTCCCTTTGGTTCATGTTCATGGGTTGTGCATATTAGTTCCCTGATTTCACCCTTTCCTACATTATTCTTAACTTCCCTCTGTTTGTGTTATACCTACCAATTATGTTTCCTAATCCCTGCACTATTTCCCTATTTCTTCCCTTTCTCTTCCCCCTCCCTGCTGATAACCTTCCAAATGATATCCATACCTATGATCCTGATCCCATTCTGATTGTTTAGTTTTTGTTTTTAGTTTTTTAGATTCTGTTGTTGATAGTTGTGTTTGTTGTCATTTTAATGTTCATAGTTTTTATCTTTTTCTTAAGTAAGTCCCTTTAACATTTCATATAATAAGAGCTTGATGATGATAAACTCTTTAAGCCTTACCTTGTCTGGGAAGCACTTTATCTGCCATTCTAAATGATAGCTTTGCTGGATAGTATTCTTTGTTGTAGATCCTTGTTTTTCACCACTTGAAATACTTCTTGCCAGTCCCTTCTTGCCTACAATGTTTCTTTTTAGAAATCAACTGATAATCTTATAGGTAACTCTCTCTCATAGGTAACCTTTTTGTAGGTAACTCTTACCTCTTTTAAGATTGTCTTTATCTTTAACCTTTGGCACTTTAATTATGTGTCTTGTGTGTGGTCCTCCTTGGGTCTAGCTTATTTGGGATGCTCTTTACTTCCTGGACTTGTATGTCTATTTCCTTCTCCAATTTTGGGAAGATTCCCTTCATTATTTTTTCATACAAGCTTTTAATTTCTTGCTTTTCCTCTTCTCCTTCTGTCATCCCTATGATTTGGATATTGGTAAGTTAAAGTTGTCCCAGAGGTTTCTAAGCCTCTCCTCATTTTTTTCAATTCTTGTTTCTTCATTCTGTTTATTTCTTATGTCCAAATCATTGATTTGAACCCTGGTTTCCATCTCTTCACCATTGGTTTTGTGTGGATTTTCCTTTGTTTCACTTAGCATAGCCTTCACTTCTTCCCTTCTATGTTTGCCATACTCAAGCATGTCTGTCAAACCTGTGAGCATCTTATCACCAGCATTTTGAACTCTGCATCTGTTAGGTTGACTATCTCCTCATCGCTTAGTCCTCCCACTGCACAATTTCTTCAAAATAGCCCAAAAAATGTTGGCATGTAGTTGTCCATAATATTTTCTTTTTTAAGTACATTTTTAAAAAAGATTCTATTTATTATTTCCAGAGAGAGAGAGAGAAGGGAAAGAGGCAGAAAGGGAGGGAAACATCAATGTATGGTTGCCTTTCACCTGCCTCCAGCCATGGACCTGGCTAGAGACCTGGCTTGCAACCTGGTTACGTGCCCTGGCTGGGGAATCAAGCCAGCGACCTTTGGTTTTGCAGGTCAGCACCTTATCCACTGAGCTACCAGCCAGGGCTTTAAGTACATTGTATACTTAACAAGTGGAACCTTGATCTGTTTCCTTTTTGAGCCATACTTCTGTCTCCTCAATTTGACAGGCTCCTGTGTTTGCCTCTGTGTCTTAGGTAGAGCTGTCATACCTCGGTGTGGGGCAACTCGTTTCACCATGCTGTGGCACTGTATGTGGGGGAAGGGTCTGAGAGGGAACAATGTTGCTTGGTCAGCTCTTGCCCCCTTTTCCAGGCACTCTTACTGCTTCCCCTATAGGACTGGCATCTCTAACTGTTGCCCTGGCCATGGTTCTCAGAGTGGGTGGGTCTGTGGACATTCTAGAACCCTAGGGGTCCTCTAAACAAACTAACTCTGCTGAGAGACCAGCAGTTTCTTCCTTGGCCCCAACTCCCACTGATTTTCACAGTAAAAAATCAATGAGGCCCTGGCTGGTAATGCAGTGGATAAGGCGCCGGCCTGCGAACCCAAAGGTCGCAGGTTCGATTCCCCAGCCAGGGCACATAACCAGGTTGCATACCAGGTCTCCAGTCAGGTTTGTGGCTGGAGGCAGGTGAAATGCAACCATACGTTGATGTCTCTCTCCCTCTCTGCCTCTCTCCCTTCCCCTCTTCCTAAAATAATGAAATAAAATCTTAAAAAAAAAAAAAAAAAAAATCAATGAGGCTTTATTTTCCTCCCATCACTGGAACCATGAGTTTGTAAGTCTGGTCTGGTGTACATTTTTTGTAATGTGTGACTGTGCTTTCCACCAGCTGACCACAGCCGCCGTCTAGCCACAGCTGCCGTGCCACCAAACATGTCCTCTCCAGCCCAGCTCTGCCTCTTCTACCTGTCTGGATGGGTATTTCTTTTTTATATCTTTGTTTGCTGGACTTTCGTGCATCTCATTTTTCTGAAATTTCTGATTGTCTCTAGTTTTGAAGTAGATGCATTCCTTCTTAGTTGCAGAGGACACATAGCATGTCTGCCTAGGCCTCTATCTTGGCTGGAAGTTATTAACCTCTTTTTTTTTTTTGCAATTATTTTGGTATTTATTCAGGTAGTTTTTTGTTTTGTTTTTTTTTTTTAAGATTTCATTTATTATTTTTAGACAGAGGGGAAGGCGGAGAGGGGTTAAGACATCAATGTACGGTTGCGTTCACCTGCCTCTAGCTACAGACCTGGTTGGAAACATGGTTTAGAATCTGGTTATGTGCCCTGGCTGGGAGTCAAACCAGAGACCTTTAGGTTCGAAGGCCAGCGCCTTATCCACTGTGCCATTAGCCAGGGCCCAAGTAGTTTTAATGATTAAAAAATATGGAATGCTTCACGAGTTTGCATGTCATCCTTGTGCAGGAGCTATGCTAATCTTCTCTGTATTTGTTCCAATTTTAGTGTATGTGCTGCTGAAGCAAGTACTCTTAACCATTTTTAAATGTATAGTAGTGTTAAGTATATTCATTGTTGTGCAACCAATCTCCAGAACTTTTTCATCTTGCAAAACTGAAATTTGAACCATTAAACATCAACTTCCTCTTTCCCTCTATCTCCAGCTCTGGTAACCACCATTTGACTATATCTCCATGAATTTGATTATATATTTCATGTCAGTGGATCATACAGTATTTTTCTTTTTGCACCTAGCTTATTTCAGTATATTGTTCTCAGGACTCATCCATGTTGTAGCTTATGTCAGACTTCCTTTTTATTTGTATTTTTTAATCCTCACCCTAGGATATGTTTTTATTGATGTTTTCAGAGAGGAGAAGGGTAAGAGAAATACCAATGTGACCGAGAAACTTGAATCATTTGCTTCCACTATGCACCCTAACCGGGGATCGAACCTGCAACCTAGTCATATGCCCTGACTGGGAGTTGGACCTACCCTTTTGTTGTATGGGATGATGTTCCAATCAACTGAGCCACCTGGCCAGGGTAGAATTTCCTTCCTTAATAGGCTGAAGAATATTCTATCATAAGGATAGACCACATTTTGTTTATCCACTCATCCATCAATGGAAACTTGGGGTGCTTCTACCTTATGGCTATTATGAATAATGCTGCTATGAATATGGGTGTACAGATAACTCTTTTTTTTTTTTTTTTTTTTTAAATTTTATTGTTGTTCAGATAACTCTTTGAGACCCTGTTTTCAATTGTTTTTGGGTAACTACCTAGAAGTGGAATTGCTGAATCATGTGATAATTCTGTTTAATTTTTTGAGAAACCACCATAATGTTTTCCACTGCAGCTCCACCATCTTATATTCCTACCAGCAATGGACAAGGTTTCCAATTTATCCACATCCTCACCAGCACTTGTTTTGTTCTGAGTTTTTAGGCTTGTTTTGTTTTATTTATAGTAGCCATCCTAATAGGAATGAAATATATGCAGTCTGGCCTTAAAGTATTGGCTGTGCAAATTGTTTTAATTACATTGATGTAGGCTTGATACTTTCTGGACAGGCCTCGTATTTTTTTTTAAGCCCATATCTTAAAAGTGGGAGGTCTCTCTCTCTCTCTCTCTCTCTCTCTCTCACACACACACACACACTCAAAAAGGTTATAATTTCCATATAAAAAATTCTGAGAAGTGCCTCAAATGACTGCCTCATGTGGCACCACTGCCATGCTAAGGTGCCGTACACCTATGCCTTCCTTAACGGCCCAGGCTTCTTCCCTTGCCTCTGATTGGGGGACTTAAAAAAATTTCATGAGGTGCTTCTGACACAGTCTAAAAAATGGGAAGCTCTTGACTTCCTAAGCCACATGCTGCCTAATAACAATAAGCAGGACTAGTTAATGCCCTAACTTAGATGAAGTCTGGGTCCTTTAAATGGCCAGACTGCCCTATCTGGCCTGATACCTTTGCAGCTCTGTGTTTGAGACCCTGGTCTAGTCTCTTCTCACCCTCATCACACACAGACTCATTTTATAATGGAGAACTGTGATAGTTTTGTCGACTTGTCTAGGCTGAATTACATTTCCTAGAGTTCTTCTACTTTGTATTATTTCTTGTTAGTGTGGGCTACAACACAGGTACTTGCCAGATTTGGAAGGAAGCAACCATTTTAGTTGCTGACATGCTGATGTACCTTCTTGGTATAAAGTAACACCTAGGCCTTCAGTTTTTTTCACTCCCCAACCAGGTGTGTGCATAGTTAGCTTCTGCAGAATACCCTTATCATCCAGGTCAGAGATAGCAATAACAGACACAGGTACTAGCCCATCCTAGGGTTCCAGCTTGTGCTAATGAGTTTTGGCACCTCCTGACTGAGCACCTCAAGCTCCAGCATCAGTCACAGAGATTCAGCCTTACAGAAATTGCTTCATCAGTCCCACAATTGTGCAGGTGTTTCCTATAGCAACCTAATACTATACAGGTGTATAAATGCCTATAACCATTTGTGGTCCTACTTCTCTGTTGAGCTGCGACTGATATGGGAACCTGATGCTCTGCTAACTATCCCTGCCATGATAATCTGTCAGTTGATTCTCTACTTTCACAATTACCCAAACTCAGGAGCTTTTTCCAAACCTGGAGCCCTGTGCTAATGCTACTCCAGACTGGAATGTCCCTACCTGGAAGTTGCTGATTTATCCTGCTGAGCTCCTCCAAAACAGGCAGCAAGTCTGATAAGTCTGCAAGTGTAACTGCCTTCATTTTGCAAGTGCATGTGGCCCTAATAGCAGTTACTGCCCCATAACTAGTGGAGCTGCCTCTGGCCACATCATCCAAGGTCTGATACCTGGGACACTGAGATGTCAGTGCCCTTGTGCTGAGTGCTCAGATCCCCGAAGAGATCTCGTGCTCAGCACTAAGCCCTGCCATGGTAGAAGAAAAGTTTCAGCCAGATTGGTCTACAGAAGTCAATTGGATGAATTGTTGAAGCTGCACACCCTGAAAGGGGGCCTTTGGTGCCGGCAGCACTGTCCTCTGGCCAAGAAATTGGATGTAAGGACCGAGAAGGTATACCAGAGATCTTTAGGAAGTTCCCTGGGAGGCAAGATAGCAGGAGAGCACTATACCTGGGGTATACAAGGGTTGGAGACAGGAAAACCTGGAGACCCTTACCAGAGGCAGTGTTCAGACCCTTCCTGGTTAGCAGATGAAGAGAAGAAATCTTTCTTAGCTCTACTGATAGATGAAGCTGAGTCATGGGGAGAATAGTCATGCCCCAGAGCAAATGACCATGGTGGAGCCAGGCCCAGAACACTGACCTCAGCCTCCAGGACTTGGTCCCATTAGAACCACCTCCTGATCAGTGGATGCTCAGCGGTGCATCAGCCTGAGCAGTTGCTACATACCTTGTCCTTTGCCTCCTCACTGGACTGGAGTCACCTCAACCAGGAAGCCCTCCTCCTGGGCCTTGCACTATAATGTGCCTTCAATATTCATCTGTAATTAAGGCTCTGTAAAGTCAAGTCCAAGAGACACAGTAGGTAAATCATATATCCTGGACTCCCCAGCTCCATACAGGAGGTGAGTATAGTGTCAAGGCAGAAAATTGGCCTCCCAGTCTCAGCACCCACACCAGTAAGATGAATTTTTAAACTCCTCACTGAGGTTAAACTGAGGCCTATGCAGCCTTCCTCAGAATGCCTGGATCACACTGAGTGCTCATGCGGGGCTGATTATGGCCATCCATCTTTCAATTTAGGGTGCATATCAGAAATGTGAGATCCACCCACAGAAGTGCAATTCAGCTGAAGGTCTTAAGTGTGCAGGCTGCAAGGAAAGGAGAGGAAGGGCCTGTGGGTACAGAGTGGGACATGAAGAGTGGTTTTGGCAGAAGAGCAATTTGAAGAGATAAGGTCCAGGATGGGAGGGTAAAGTGAGTCAAATGAGACAGACTGCAAGTGACAGAAACTCAATTCAAACATTATTTAAAAAGCAATATAAGTCCTGGCTGGTAGCTCAATGGATAAGGTGCCGCCCTGTGAACCCAAAGGTCGCTGGTTCGATTCCCAGCCAGGGCATGAGACCAGGTTGCAAGCCAGGTCTCCAGCCAGGTCCATAGCTGGAGGCAGGTGAAAGGCAACCATGCATTTATGTCTCCCTCCCTCTCTGCCTCTCTCCCTTTCCCTCTCTCTAAAAATAGTAAATAAAATATTTTTTAAATAAAATAAAAAGCAATGTAGCCCTGGTTGGTGGCACAATGGATAAGGCACCAGCAGTGGATCCAAAGGTCACTGGTTCAATTCCCAGCCAGGGCACATAACCAGGTTGCAAGCCAGACTACAGCCAGGTCTGTAGTTGGAGGCAGGTGAAAGGCAACTGTATATTGATGTCTCTCTCCCGCTTTCCCTTCCCCTCTCTCTAAAAATAATAAATAAAATATTTTAAAATAATAAATAATAAAATAAAATACAGAGCAATGTATCAGCTCACATGACACAGGTCTAAACTAGCCTCAGGCGTCATGTCTGGATCCAGAGGCTCCATTCATTTCTCAGGCTCCTGTTCCAATGTTCTCTGTCTTGGCTTTTTTTTTTCAGGTAGGCCCTCCCTATGTGTTGACAAAGATAGCCACTGGCAACTCTGGCTCCATGTCCATACCCTTGGTGATCCTGAGAAAAAAAACATTCAGTAGTTCCCCTAAAAGTCCCAGAACTGATTCTCAGTGAACCCACTGGTGTCAAGAAACTATTTCTGACCCAGTCATTGTGGCAAATTGAACTGACTCAACCCTTACTCGCTATATCTTTGGGTCATGCACCATCCCCAGGACTAAAGGGGTCAGATTCCCAGAACCATGTGGCCTGAGAATAGGGTAGGTTGAATCCCCAGGGGAAAATTAGCACTCTTTAGTATCAGAAAAGTGTGAGACCTGCCTTGAGGGCTGGTCTACTGGGTGCTCAGATAATCCTGGAGGAGCCAGCCCATAGGGTGTAACAGACTCAAGCCAGGGGTCCAAGATGTCAAGGGAACAGAGAAGGGGAGACATCATCGAAGAGGGAGGCCACTAGGATAGCAAGATGTGAGCAGCAAAGGGAGATTTTGGCTGGGTAATATGTATAGGGAGCAGGGAATGACCTGAAGGACATTTGGGGTGCCCTAGTGCTCATGGGATGTCTTCAAAGGAGATAGTCAGCAGGGTAGAGAGCTTTGATTAAGTAAGGTTCCAAGAAGGGGAATAAACTCAGTTTGAATTGCTAGGCAGGAAGGAGCAATATGCAATACAAGTGTCAGGCCCCTGCAGTAGACTTTCTCAAAACTCTTTGAACCTCAGAGCCACCTGAGAGTTAGTCAGAAAGCCAAGTTCCAGGCCCCAGATCCAGATTCCAATTTGGACAATTGGAGTGAGCCCAGGAGACATCTAGGCTGCATTTCTGGTTTAGGAAAGAAGAGTAGGATCTGAGAGGTCACACTTAGGAGTACCATGCCCAGAATCCTGAGTAGGCTGAGGCCTCTTAGCTGCTGTCCTACTCTGGCTCTGCAGCCAGTAGGTAAGGGACAAGCCCTAGACCAGCACAATAGCCGAGCAGGGCATGAAGCACCCCCTTCCCCCTTCCCCCTACCCCCTACCCCCATCCAAAACTGCAAAGTAGAGAATGTGTCACTCATCAGCAAATGGCTAGAACATGGGCTTGTAGAGTGGATAAAGCTGTCAGCCCTGGCCCACTACTGCCTCCAACTGTTTCCTGGATGCCCAGTTCCACAGAACTAAAGTAGCCATAGCGAAGTCCAGCATCACGTCCTCAGCCCTAATGACAGTGCTTCCTACAACCATGTCACGTGTCTACACTCAGGTGAGGATCCCATCTTGCACTCTGAACTTAATGCCTAGAGAGCAATGATGTGTTCAGCAGTACCTCGGTGACAGAAGATCAAGCAGGGCAGGCAATTGCACTGTTTTTGCCCATTGCTGTATCTTCCCAGCCCAACACAGGACAAGGCAGGTAAGATTCTAGCACCTAGCTCTGCAGTTTCCTAAGGCAGGAAACTGTGGGCAGGAGCCACCAGAGGAATATGAAGAGACTTCAAGAGGGAGTAGAGTGGCCACTTGCCCTTGTGAGGTCTTGCAGGGTGGTTGAGAGATCTGCCCTGTGACCCCATCTTGTGTACCAGGGAAGAGTAGTGGCCAACATGCCAGGGTCAGGGGGTATAAGCAGGCCAGATGCCCTTCTCCAGTGTTGCTTTCTCTCTTCCTATAGTCTATATGGCAGGAAGGGGTCAAGAGACCCTCTGCATCTCTCACCTAAACCCAGCTCAGACCTGCCCAACTTGGTAAATGTACTACCCATTGTTCTAGAACATTCTGCAAGCTTTAGGGTTGTCTGCCTTTTCATAGGAACATGTCAAACCAGGCCTCAGCCTGCTGCCCAACCCTAGGCACAACTATTCCATATGCTAGACACCAAGTGCCTCGGAGGTGAGGGTCCTTCTCCCCAACTTCCCCAATAATCCTCCCATGCCAGCCACACTCGATTCACTACCCCTGTCCTATGATCACTAAAGTCACCCTGAATTCAGAATAACGAAGCTCCATAAAAGCCCAGCCTGGCGTGCCCTTGTTAAGAGCTGATGGGCCTTTACCAGTAAAAACCCTGAAAAAAAAAAAACCAACCACTCCCCCAACACCGGAAGAGGCCATTGTCGGGAACCAAACCAGCCTACCTCCAGCATCTTTCCACTTGTGCTCACAGGACGAAGGTAGTATCTTTCCAGATATGAACCAGCAGCCCCTCAACCTGCAGAGAACTCCTGGGACCCAACTGCTTACCCAAATGCGTGCCCACTGTGCCCATCCCTAGTCCACTCAGAAGAGAATGAGCGTTCTAGAGTTTAAACAATTTATTGTGCCCCCCAAATGCCAACGGGATGAAAGAAAAAGCCACGCTGTATCGCGCGATTGTTTGTCATGCACTCAAACGGCAGGAGAGTGGCGAGCCAAACAGGGAGCCGCGGTGGCTTCGGCCATTGTGGGGGAGGGAGGGGTAACCGGGCGACAGCCGTTGCCAAGGGTGGAGAGCCAATGAGGGCGTTGCCAAGGTATTTTCAAAATCCAAAGCAAACACACCAAAAAACTATATATATAACCACTACCACAGGGGGCGGGGGAAAGGAGGGACGAGGGGGCCCCAAGCCCCTTGATGCATTCAGGGAAGGTGCAGCAGTCAGGGAAACCGTATAAAACTACATACACTTGGGGTACAAAAACCGAACACCCGCCCGCCCATCAGATCGGCGAGCTCACTTGCGGCCTTTTGGCACTTTAGGGACACTGGGCTTTACGGCTTTCTTCACCTTGCCCCCAGTCGCCGCCGCCTTCTTAGTCTTGCTTCCTTTGTGCTTCTTCGAAGCAGCGCCTTTCTTGTGCGATCGCTTCTCAGGCTTCTGGTCCAAGCGCCGGGGACCCGCCGCACCCGCCTTCTTGGCCTTGTGCACGGTGGCTGTTGGGATCGCAGTGGCCGCCGAGGCTCCGCGCCGCTCGCCACCGCCTTCGACCTTCTTGCGGTTGAGCTTGAAGGAACCGTTGGCACCGGTACCCTTCACCTGCAGGAGTGTGTCGTTCTGCACCAAGGCCTTGATGGAGTACTTCAGGTAGGTGCGCCCATTCTGTTGGTCGAACCACGCCACTTTCTTGGCCTCGGTGTAGATCTTAGCCAGCGAGGAACCGTTGCGCTCGCCCAGCCTGCGAATGGTTTCCACCACCAGCTGGCTGTACTTGCCAGGCTGGTTTTTCTTCTTGTTCTTCCTCTTCTTGGATGCGGACAGCGCCGCCGCCGAGCCGCTAACCTTGGTTGCCTTCTTGGCTATCCCCTCGGCAGTCGTCAGGGGGAGGGCCTCCTCAAGCTCCACAGACATAGTGGCGAGTGGGTTGGTGGCGGGCCGGACGCGGAAACCCGGTGGCCGTGCCGGGAAGAGAAAAGCTAGGGGCCGAGGGGAGGCCGGGGGGCTGGGGGCCCGCGGCGGCTCCAGGCGGGAGCGGCCGCGGCCGGGCCTGAAGCCAGGCGGCAGGGCTGAGGCGGGGGCCGGGGCGGCGGGCGCCCCGGGCCAGGCCTGGGCCGGAGCAGAAAGAAGAAACCGGACCGGGAAGCGGGCCGGTGCAGAGAATCCACCCGAGGGAGCTGCCGCCGTTGCTAAAACGACTCTCGCCAGAGCTTCTAGGGAGTGCACGCGGAGCTCTACAGAGGAAGAGGGCGCCTCACTTCCCTTTTATGGCTCTGCTGCGGACCACGTTGAGAACAACAACAGCTGGTCCGGAGCCAGTTCCAACTTGTGCTTTTTGGAGCCCCTTCCGTGGCCACTAGCTTCCGTGTCCGCGCCTCCCGGGCCTCGGGGTGCTGGCAGCTGAGCTTATTGGGCAGAAGCCTAGCCCCAGGGGCAGCGAAGAGGCGGTCTGTGCCTGGGAATGGCACGGCATTGGGCAACGAAGGGGTGCACCCCAGGCTGAAGAGCGCGAGAGGAGGGGGGGACCCACTTTGGAGACAAATAGCGCAGGCCCCGGGAGAAGCCACACAGCTCTGCTCCTTTCGGCTGGCAGCCAAGAATGCGCCACTGGCACCCAAGTCCTGACCGCGCCCAGGGGAACCCGGGCCTGTCTGCAGGGCCAGCTTTAATTTGTCTCAACTAACACAGGACACGCCCTCATGTGGTTGGCTGGTGCACTGTGACTTGAGCTAGAACTTCCAAGGGGGCGTCCGCCCGCCTCTAGCCTGGAAACCGCAGCCTTGAAGCACTGGGAACATTTTCTTAACTCCCAGCCCCCACTGCTGATGCTCCAAATACCCCATTTTGTGGGTAGATCCCACCACCCTCCCTAACCCCAGCCAAATGGCAGCTTCAGGATGGAGCAGAGTGGGGGTGTGCAAGGCCACCGTAGAATTCCTTTAAGTTCCCAGCCGCACCCCTCCCCCCTTTCTGGGGGAGAAATTCAGAGTTGGCTCTGGAGCCCTCCTGTTACCAGTTGAAGACCTCCTCCATGGCTGGTGGGCGTGAGCTCTGCTGCACCCAGTATTGAGGATGCAAAGAAGGCCTTGCTAGGGTCAGCCTTGGAGCCAAAGATGCTTCCACTTTGAGGAAAGAGACCAAGGGGAGGCACTCGAGACAAGAGCTGACACCTTTGGAGTAAGGGGGCCACAGCAGAGGCGCAAACAGAAAACAGTTCTCTGAGACCCAAGCATGGAGGAGGGTTGGGTGGCTAGCAGGTTAGAGAACTAGGGTCCCAGGGTGCAAAGAAGTGGAGGCTGTGAGGTTCCCAAAAGTTAAGGGCATGTTTCGGGGCCTTCTACCCTAGCTGGCTCCTCTGAGTGAGTGTGGTGGTTCCCTTTTGTGGGCTCTCACCCTTTTCATGGTGTTTGCACAGACCCACCCCATTAGCCCTAGAAAGAGTTAGTGAATAAGCCCTGGGAGAGGCTGGGAAAGGTGAAACTGGGTGGGGTTTTATGAGGGGTGGTGATGGTTCAGGAGCATGGATCTAGGAAAGGGCTTCTGTGGCCCAGGGCAGTGAGTATACTCCACAGGAGAGGAAAGACAGATATGGCCCAGGTCCCTGCAAAGAAGGCCAATTCCCTCTCCCAGAAACGAGGAAGCCCTGAATGGAACTATCTGTGGGGGTTTCTGAAATTACCATACAGCTGAGCCCTGGAGGTGGCACTGGAGAGTGGGAAGGGTTTTGCAGATACTGCTTGAACAAAGACCTTGAGTTATGAAATGCAAGGCATGTGCTGACTGGGGTTTGGGGTCCAGGATTCATGGAGAATGAGAGAAAGAAAAGGCAAAAGGCAGATGCCCATGGATAAGTGCCTGCAAGAGAGCATCAGCCTTTCAAGAATGAGCGAGGGCACACTGGGGAAGTGTGTGGTAATCCTCTCTGGGTTGAACAGAGTGCCTAGAGGTGGGATTGCAACAGGGACATCCAGAAGAGAGCTGGCCTGAGGAAACCAGGTGGAGGGGAGGTGGCCAGATAATTAAATGACAGGAGCTTCAGCCTGGGTCCGTGAAAGGTCAATGAGAGAACAGAGGGTAATGCCCTTGATGAAATCCTAGTGTGGGCAGCAAGGCCACCTCCCAGATTGACATTTGTGTCACTGTCACAGGAGAGAAGGTGGCTGGAAATGTGAATCTGGAACTGTTGTCAGCAGCATGCTGAGTGAGGGAAATGGAGGATGTGGGAATGATAGAAAAGGGAAGTTGCTTCATTGGAGTAAGAGGAAGAATGGTCAGAGAGGAAGGAAGAAACCAGGTGTGGCTGGTGTCACAGAAGCATAGGAGAAGGGAGTTTCAATAAGGAAGGGTTGATCCATCACTGTGTGGACAGATTTGGCAGAACTGAGGAAACTGGTATTTTATCCAACTTTTTTTAAAACCTAAGTTAAGTTCAGAATTAAAAAGAAACTCAGATAAAAATGCAGTTCAGATTTCCTTTAAAAAAAAAAATCTGATTTGATCTGGGGGAAAGAAAGTGTGGAACCTCCTCTAGATGAGCCAGACTCCCAGAACCTGGTCAATGAAAGGGTTCAGGCATTGTGGGACCGAAGGGAAGGTTCTAGAGCTCTGGGGGAGACCTGGCCATAACTGGAGGAGAGAAGAAATCAGTGGAAGGAGGCACAACAGGGAGGCAGTGTGGCCCAGGTCGTTGGGAAGGGTACAAGATACTGTTTAGAGTTCATGCTAGCGCTGATAGATCCCTTGGTTTGCCAGTAGAGGGGGTGCTTTTGCCAAGACAGGGATTGCTGCCTGTGTATCAGGACTCTGGAAGACTAATTCCAGGCTTTGGAAACTGGCAGGGCCCAAGTGGTTTCATCTCACTGGCTTCATGATACAGATGAGGAAACTGAGCACTGGAGGAAGAGGTAGTTAAGTGTCCAGGGCTGGGGTCCTGTCAGCCTTCAGGGATACTCCTCAAACTCCCATACTCCCAGGTGGGTAACTTGCCTGCCATCCTTCTAAGGAAGCCATGGGTGGAAGACCTCAAGTAACCAATGGTAAATGACAAAATATGAAAGCTGCAAAATATGAAAATGGAAGTGGCCAGGGCCTCACCAGTCTGGGGGAAGCTTAGGGAAGGTACTGTCTCCCTAGGTGAGCTCATCCAGTCCTGGGACTCTAAACAGCATCCATAAAATGATGGTAACTCCCTTTCTGTCCCCAGACCTGATTTCTGTCTCCCCTGACCATGGACTCTGGCCCCCAGCTGCCTGTTGCCATTTCCGCATCTCTTCTGTGTAGTGACTAAAATAATTGATTTTCCCTCACAAACCTGCTCCTCCACAACCTTTCACAAACTTCTAGCCAGAAAGCATATCCCTTCTAATTTCTTTTCTTCTAGCCTCTCACCCAAACCTTCTTCGGGTGGCCCCAAGTTGGGCCCCACATTCAACTACTTCTTTCCAAGCCACTATGCTCTTTCTGCCCTTCCACTCTGGCTTCTAGTTCTCTCCACACAGCAGCAGAGGGAGTAGTTAACACTATCTCTGATAAAAAGCCTCCAATGAATTTTCATCAAGCTTAGGATAAATCTGCACTCAGCCACAGGAGCTCTTGCACTTGCTTGTGGCTGGCTGGCTTTCTTCATTCAGATCTCAATCCATAAATGCCTCTTCAGAGTAGCCTTCCCAGTCAGCTGTACTAAAATACCTCCCCAGAATTCCTGTCATCACCCTACTTAATTTTCTTCATAGCACTTATCATCAGCCCCTATTTTGCCTATTTACTTTAAGTATTGGGAGCTCTCTAAGAGCAAGGCTCTGCCTTGCCCCTTACCAGGCCTCAAACCCTGGCACAACTTGCCTGGCTCATGCAGCACCTGCTGTCCTTTTTGAGCCTGAGAAGTGGCCACAGGAAGGAGGACTGGGAGTCAAGTCCCGGGTTTGGCTTGAACCCTGGCTGTCCCACAAACTCCATTGTGATCCACTACTCCTACCCACACTGCCCAGCCTGAGTTCTCCAGTTTGTGGAAAGAGGTTGGATATGTGGTTTTGTAAGGGGAATGTCAGCTAGACCCCCCCCCTAATGGCCTTGGCTCCTGGGAGGTAGCCAGCTGTAGCCAGCTTGAGTGATGATAAGAAAGGCGCCAAAAACTAAATCTAACTGCTACACGTGCTTCTGTACACCCGCTTGCACCACCAAGGCTAGGGAGTGAAGCTTCAGCTATAAAAGTTGCTGCTTGCCTTAGCTCGGGGCCCAAAATTTGGAGAGCTTCTCCTCTGGGACTGCAGGTGAATAAAGGATTGTACTCCTGCACTTCCCCTGTGTCTGGTCGGTTTCCTTCTGAATTCTGATAGAACATTTTGGTTCCCTGACCGGGAAATGACCTTACACACTACGGGCTGGATTGCCACCGGGGAGGTCACCGTGGTTCCCGGCGAGCAGCAACCTGAGGGAGGTGGGGGAGTGTATGCCCTAAGATTTATTTTATTTTATTTAATTGTTGTTGTATTACATCCATCCCCTTTTTGTTCCCCTCTGTCACCCTCCCCACCCACCCATTCCCCCCAAAGTCAATCCCACCTGTTGTCCATGTCCATGGTTCCTTTATACTAGGTTCTTGTCTAAGCTGTTCCCCTTTCTTGCCTCTGCCTTCCCCCTCCCCCCTTTCCCCCTGACCACTGAAGGCCTATCCCTTGTATTCATATACTTGGTTCTGTTTTGCTTGTAATGGGTGAGATCATATGATATTTGTCCTTCACTGACTGGCTTATTTCACTAAGCATAATACTCTCCAGTTCCATCCATGTTGCAAAGGGTACAAGTTCCTTCTTTCTTTCTGCTATATAGAATTCCATTGTGTAAATGTACCAAAGTTTTTTGATCCAATCATCCACTGATGGGCACTTAGGCTGCTTCCAGCACTTGGCTATTGTAAATAGTGCCACTATGAACATAGGTGTGCATAGGTTCTTATGAATTGGTGTTTCAGGATTCTTTGGGTATAGTCCAAGTAGTGGAATTGCTAGATCAAAACCTAAGATTTCTTAGGCCCCGCCGATCGGGGCATTGAACGCTGGTCCACGGGCGACCGCTCCTCAAGTATGGGGAGGTCGGACTATGACTAGTCAGAAGGCACCAAATCAGTAAGTGCCCCGGGGACCAGAGCCGGTCAGAATGACCGGCAGCAGACCCCAAATGGGGAGGGATTGTAAATAACTTCTGAACAAGTGACTGAATGAGAGTGCATGTGTATATTGTCCCACGGGCCTCGGCCCACGGGATGTGAGTGAGCCCTAACCTGCGGTTCCTGTGTCAGATCATAAGGCATAACAGTTGGCTGTCTAACCCAGACTCTGATCGGGCAACCTTAGCCAAGATCGACTTCGCCTCACGAGAGGGCAGGCCAGGCGGGCAAGCGACTGAACCCCTTCCCTTCCCTTTGTTTATCTGCACCGTGAGGGAGGAAAATGGGCAGGGGATTGTCCACCATCCTAGATTGTATGCTCCAGAACTTTGACCGCTTTAAGGGGCAAGATTCGTCCCTTAGGGCGGGCCAGTTGCAGACTTTTTGTTCCTCAGAGTGGCCTACTTTCGGGGTAGGCTGGCCCCCCGAGGGAACATTGAATCTTTCCACACTCAGGTCTGTCCACTGGATAGTCATAGGAAAGCCAGGCCACCCTGACCAGTACCCCTACATAGACAGATGGCAGGAACTAGCTCAGGACATGCCTAGGTGGTTGCGCCGTTGTGCTGGGAAGAAGAGCCCCACACGCGCTGGTGTGACCAGTGTAGTTAAGGGACCCCGGACCTGCTGCCCGGAGCCATCATCTCAGCCCTCTAGGGTCCTGGTTGCCCAGCCCCGAGCCCCCATATTCCAAGAGAGCCAAGAAGAGGACGAGGTCGTCATGCTCGATCCACCCCCGTACCAGGGCCCACCAGAGTCCCAGCCATCGGCGCCCTCGTCAGACGTCCTCACCCCGCCACCTTCAGCCTCACCAGCCACAAGTCCAGGTGACCAGCTAGTCCAACCAAAAGGTCACCGAGGGCTGTCCCCAATCGCGTCCCGGCTACACCGTCAGCAGGCCTACCAGATGCCCCTGCGAGAGGTTCAGACTGCCCCCAGAGTAGGGGATGATGGTTCCGTCCAGCTGGGGCCCATAGTCTTTTACTACCAGCCTTTCAGTACCACTGACCTCCTCAACTGGAAGCACCACACCCCACCGTTTTCGGAGAAACCGCAGGCCATGATCGAGCTGGTCGAGTCTATCATCCAGACTTATTGGCCAATGTGGTTTGACTGCTGCCAGCTCCTGTTTACCCTCTTCAACACCGAGGAACGTTGGAAAATCGTCCAGGAGACCCGGAGGTACTTAGAGGCCCACACCCCGGCTGGGGTCCTAGACCCATCAGATTATGCCCAGCAGGCAGCCCCCAAGGCCCAGCTGTCGTGGGATCACAACATTGACCAGGGATGGGCAGCGCTGGACCAGTACCTCAGTGCCATCCTCCAGGGTATACGAGAGGCGGCCTGGAAGCCAACCAATATGTCTAAAGTGTCAGCGGTAGTCCAAAAGACTGACGAGTGCCCTGGCGACTTTTTAGAAAGAGTCATGGAGGCTTACAGGATGTATACCCCGTTTGACCCAGAAAGCCCGGAAAACCAAAACATGGTGGCAATAACTTTCGTTTCATAGTCTGCCCCGGACATCAGAAAGAAACTCCAGAAACTAGACGGGTTTGCGGGGATGTCCCTAAGCCAGCTGATGGCAGTTGCCAATAAAGTTTTCGAAAATCGGGATGAGGCAGCTGCCGCTGTTCGCCTAGAAGAACAGAAGACCCAGGCTGCCCTCCTAGCAGCCGCCCTGACCAGACCGTCAACAAGGGGGCTGGCGGGACCAGGTCAGGGAAAGCCGAAGGGGCACCCCAAGTACGAGAAAGATCAGTGTGCCTATTGCAAAGAAAAGGGCCATTGGAAGAAAGACTGTCCCAAAAGAGGTAGGAAAGAAGGGACAATGGCCACCGCCGCTGTTCCCCCACCGGCACCTAACATCTTGGCCTGGCCGGCCTAGGCCAAGACTGACAGGCACCAGGCTCCATTTCACTAGGTCCCCGGGAGCCCATGGTCCAAGTACAGGTAGGGGACCAACTCATAGACTTCATGGTAGACACCAGAGCAGAACATTCGGTAGTCACCACCCCAGTGGGACCCCCATCTGGACAAGAAGTAGTAGTCCAGGGAGCTACTGGGATTACGGGAGGACCCCAGAAATTTTGCCAAGCCCGGACTGTTCAGCTAGGGGGCCATCGGGTCTCCCATGAGTTCCTCTACCTGTCAGACTGCCCGGTACCTCTACTAGGGAGAGATCTCCTACGAAAACTATCGGCTAGGGTCACCTTTCACTTTGAGGGGGCAGACCTCGACGTATCTCATCCCTCCGTCATTGCAGTGGTAGTAGCCCGAGAAGAGGAATATCGGCTGTACACCCCCGAAGAAGAGGACCAGGTCGGGGGCCTACTCAATGAATTCCCAAAGGTCTGGGCAGAGGGAAACCCACCAGGCCTAGCCACCAGCAGGGAACCAGTGATTATTGACCTCCGGCCAGGAGCAAACCCCTAGTGCATTTGGCAGTATCCCATGCCAAAGGAAGCCCGAGAGGGGACCCGAGGTACCATCAATAGTTATCTGGCCGAAAGGATCCTAGTTCCTTGTCAGTCACCATGGAACACTCCGCTACTCCCGGTCAGAAAGCCAGATGGGTCAGGATATCGCCCAGTCCAAGACCTCCGGGCAATCAATGAGGCCACCATCACATTGCACCCGGTGGTACCGAATCCATACACCCTCCTCAGCCAACTGCCACTGGACGCCGCCTATTTTACCTGTTTAGACCTAAAAGATGCATTCTTCTGCATACCCCTATCTAAAACCTCCCAAGCACTCTTTGCCTTCGAGTGGGAGGACCCGGTGTCAGGGGGAAAGACCCAACTCACCTGGACTCGGCTGCCCCAGGGTTTCAAGACCTCCCCTACCCTCTTCAGCGAGGCCCTAAGCAGAGATCTACGGTCTTTTTGAGACCAAAACCCAGATCTCACCCTGCTCCAATATGTAGATGATTTACTACTAGAGGGGCTGACAGAGGAGGACTGCTTACAGGGGCCGAGAACCCTCCTATAATTACTCCAAGAAAAAGGATACTGGGTCTCCCAGAAGAAGGCGCAGATCTGCCAAAAGGAAGTCCGGTACCTGGGATTTAAGATCAGTAAAGGGCAGAGAACTCTGGGAGTTGAAAGGAAAGTAGTCATCAGTCAAATGGCCACACCAAAGACCCAGAGAAGCTTGCAGGAGTTCCTAGGGGCAGCCGGGTTCTGTCGCATCTGGATACCTGGATATGCCCAAATAGTCAGGCCCCTATACCAGGTGGTTAAGGGACCAGATACCACCCCCTTCCAATGGGCCCTGGAGCAACAACAGGCCTTTGAACGAATAAAGGAACTACTCACCTCGGCCCCTGAGCTACGGCTGCCTGATCCGGAGAAGCCGTTCTCCCTGTTCATCTATGAAAAAGACAAGATAGCCCTAGGAGTCCTAACACAGGCACAGGGACCGTGGCCCAGGCCAGTTGCCTACCTGTCCAAGCAGTTAGACAATGTAGCGGCCAGATGGCCCCCTTGCTTACGGGCGGTGGCCGCGGCGGCCACTCTACTCCAGGAGGCCGATAAGCTGACTCTAGGGCAGGACACCACCTTGTACCTGCCGCATGCAGTCCATAGCCTGTTGGAGGGGCCGGGACACCACTGGCTATCGAACCCAAGACTGACTCAGTATCAAGCCTTGCTCCAGGGCAATCCCCGCATACAGCTAAAAACTGTATGAGCCCTTAACCCAGCCATCCTCCTGCTGACAGAACAGGGAGAGCCAGATCACAACTGTGAGGAGGTAACCGATCAGGTACATGCCAGCCGGCCAGACTTAAGGGACCAACCACTGTCTACCAGTGACTGGGACGTCTATACCGATGGCAGCAGCTACATCACAGACACCGGTAGCAGGAAAGCCGGGTATGCAGTTGTGACTCGATCACAAGTAGTAGAGGCCGAAAGTTTGCCCATAGGATGGTCTGCACAAAGGGCTGAACTATACGCCCTGATTCGGGCCCTCGAACTCAGCCAGGGGAAATGAGTCAATATATACACTGACTCCAGGTACACCTTTTCCACCCTTCATTGCCATGGAGCCATTTACAAGGAAAGGGGCCTCCTTATGGCAGAAGGGAAAGAGATCAGGAATAAGGCTGAGATCCTCAAGCTCCTAGAGGCAGTAGGAGCCCCCCAGGCAGTAGCCGTAATACACTGCAAAGGACACCAGAAAGGACATTCTGCGGAGGCAGAGGGCAATCGGCTAGCAGATCAAGCCGCTCGAGAGGCGGCCCAGGGAGAGCCCCCTGTGCCATCGGTCCTAGGAGCGCTACTAGATATAACTGACCTCAAATACAGCTACCACCTGGAGGAGGACAGATGGGCAGAGAGCCTAGGTGCTGCTCGGACACCTGGGGGCCTCTGGCAACTAGCTGACGTCAGGATCTTCATTCCCCAGAACCGAGCCAAGGAGGTAGTGCAAAGCTGCCAACGACCTCACCCACTTAGGGCAAACTAAAATGAAGCAGATACTAGGCAGGCACTACTGTTTTGCCCAGATGGACGCGCTGTGCTTGAGCGTAGCTGGAAGGTACACCACCTGTGCCCAGCATAATGCTAAGACCCAGCGGAGTGTTCCCACCAGGGTCCACTATACAGGGACACTACCCTTTGAGGACTTACAAATAGACTTCACCGAACTGAAGCTGGCACGAGGATATAGATACTTACTAGTCATGGTTTGCACTTTCTCAGGATGGGTCCCACACGAACGGAGAAGGCAAGAGAGATGGCGAAGGCTCTACTAAAGGAAATCATCCCGCATCACGGACTCCCAGTCAGCCTAAACAGTGACACAGGCCGGCTTTCACTGCAAATGTAATTCAGGAACTGACTCGGGCTCTAGGAATCAAGTGGAAGTTACATACAGCCTACCGGCCCCAGAGCTCAGGAAAGGTAAAAAGAATGAATAGGACCTTAAAAGAAACCCTAGGGAAACTCAGCCAGGAGACAGGATCGCCCTGGACTGACCTCCTGCCGCTTGCCCTCTTCAGAGTTTGGAATACCCCGAACACGGCAGGATACATTCCATATGAGTGAGTATACGGGCGGCCCACTCCTCTAACCCATATCTCAGGGCCAGTAAGACCTATCCATCCTAGGAGAAGCCAGACAAACCACCTACTTAAAAGAATTAGGGTTAGAGCTAGAACAGATTAGGCAGGCCCACCTTGGGTTCGAACTAGCTCACACAGGGAGGCCAGCCCACTCCTTTAGGCCAGGGTAGTATGTGTGGATCAAGGACTGGAAAAAGGAGCCTCTTGCACCCTGATGGATAGGGCCATACCTGGTATTACTAACTGCCCCCACTGCTTTAAAGGTTGCAGGTCAGACCCCGTGGATCCACCACACCCGAGCCAAGGCGGCCGCAGATCCTGAGGAGGATGCTCCGACCCGAGACCACTCCAGGAGAGGCCCTGTCATCAAGCTACAGAAGACCCGCCAAGGCGGGGCCTAGGAATGGACCGTTGTGGCTGGGGATACTACACCGTTACCGGAGCCGCCACCCTCTTTGGAGGAATAATCCTCTGGGGTTCCATACCTGAGGAATGGACTAGTGGGGAGCGGGTGTTACTAATTGCTCTGTACTTAGGTCAAGTATTCACCTTACTAGCAATAGGTTGCCTAGTTTAGCACCATGCTATCCTCCCTCCTACTCCTCTGTATTATTTTACCTACTTATCTCGGGTCTCACTGTCAGTATCACGAGATCATACAGGTCCAAGAATATAGGTACCAGGACTCAGCAGTAACCATAGTCACTGTCGGGAGGCGGGAGTGTAAGGGACCCTGTTCGGGGCGAGTACAGGTTGAGGTCCCGACTGCCAGCCTAGCATGCCTAAACGGCTGGTTCTGGTTCAGGGATCCGTTCATCTGCATAAAAGAAGACCAGAGTGACCTGGCATGCAATTGGTGGCCAGATAAGTATGGAGGGTGTGCCTACCAACACTGCTGGATGCACGGCGTCCCCCCGGAGGCGGCCCCCACCCTGGGGCAGCCACACAAGAATAACCATAACTTTAGATAAGGCTGAGGACCCCATCTGGGAAAAGGGGTTAAAAGGGAAGGTATATGTTAATATGGGTCACGCAGGCCCAGTTAGGGACGTTATAATTTTTAAACACTCGTTCCCAACATGCGCCGGTTACAGGCAGCACACAAGACCATAATAGCAGATAGACTCAGGTCCAACAGACAGGTTCACCTTTCTCCTGGATAACCCTGATCCAGGAGGGAGCGGCCCTCCTCAACCTCAGTCAAGGAGGGAATTTCACTGACTGCTTCTTATGTGCCTCTCTCAGCAAGCCCCCACTAACTGCGGTCCCTGTAAATGCTACACCAACCGACTCTGCCACCCGCGAAGATAACCCTTTTTGACCCATACAGGCCCCCCTCCATCCGACCCTGGGATCAGGAGACTACCCGAAAAGCTCTCAGTGGTGCAGCGCCGACCGGTCCCACACCTTGACAGCTCCCACGGGTCTCCTGTTCTGGGCCAACCAGACCCTCACCTCGACCATGGATTGTGCAGACCCCCGGACTTATCTACTAGTAGCTTTAGTCCCGCAGCTGTTTGCTTACCCGCCAGGAGAACTAAAAGCTAAGTATCTCAACTCCAGCTCCCCTCGACAGCGGCACGCCATTTTCCAACTGGTGCTGGTTGGACTAACCCTAGCCTCCTCTCTGGCCAGCCTCAGCATCGGCAGTGCAGGTCGGGCCACCAGCCTATAGTCAGAGAGCTCCCTTCATCAGGAACTCCACGAGGCCATGACCCTGACGCAGGCCTCCATGAAGTCCCTCCAACGCCAGATCCTGTCCCTCACTAGGGTAGCCCAACAGAACTGGAGGGCGTTAGATCTCCTCACCGCTGACAAAGGGGGAACCTATATCTTCCTAGGAGAGGAATGAAGCTACATCATCAATGAGAGCAGGGTAGTTGAGGAAAACATACAATGCATAGAGGAACTCAAGAACAGCCTATGCCCTAGTGCAGGCTCAGGGGCCGCCTCATGGTGGAGTAACCCAATACTATCATTCCTCTCCCTCATAATTGGGCCCTTCATAGTCCTCCTCATAATCATCACAATTGGGCCTTAGGCCATACGGACAGTAGTGGGTCAGTTAGAGGGAGCTCTAGTCACGAAGACCACCAGCCGGATCCTACTACTTCAGCAGAGGCAAGAACAAGGTTTACCTTTATTGGACGCTGAGGCGGGCGAAAACGCCCTGTAAGCATCCACAGTGGGGAATGTAAGGGGAATGTCAGCTAGACACCCCCTAAAGGCCTCAGCTCCTGGGAGGTAGCCTTGGCCAGAACCCTAACGGCCTTGGCTCCTGGGAGGTAGCCAGCTGTAGCCAGCTTGAGTGATGATAAGAAATGTGCCGAAAACTAAATCTAACTGCTATGTTTGCTCTGTACACCTGCTTGCACCACCAAGGCTAGGGAGTGAAGCTTCAGCTATAAAAGTTGCTGCTTGCCTTAGCTCGGGGTCCAGAATTTGGAGAGCTTCTCTGGGACCGCAGGTGAATAAAGGATCGTACTCCTGCACTTCCCCTGTGTCTGGTCGGTTTCCTTCTGAATTCTGATAGAACAGTTTGAGTGACCATTCCAACTTTGACAGTCTGATTCTGGACTTCTGAACAGAGATGTGCTTGACAGAAGTGAGAACCCACAAAAATACAGCCTGGCTGGAGGATGGAGCACAAGCCAGATGCCCCGGTGTCCTGGGAGCTGTCTTCAGGGTATGGTGGGAAGTCCAGGACTGGGATTGCATAGCTGTGGTCTCCGAGTGGCTTCCTGCATCTATGTCAGCCTCAGTGTTGTCATCTCTGAAAATGGGGTATAGGTAGGCATCCATAGAGGCGGCTCCACCAGTGAAGGTTTCTGAAAGTGTGGACAGAAGCCCAGGAGGTAGGGGGTGGGGAGCACTGAGGGGTGCTGCAGAAGTCACCAGCCCTTGGGATCAGAGGCTCTGCTGCTGGAGGGTGTCTGGCCAAGGAAGGCCCACTTGCTTGGGCCACACTGCTGAGGATAACAGTTGAGGACCAGTTTGTCACCTCAAAATGTTTTAAACTAAGAGATTGGTTCTAGCCTGTCCCTGGGCCGGAAGGGGTAACAGGGTCTTACTTAGAATTTAAAGTGTAAATAGAAATTTAGTGCTTTTCAGCATTTAAGGGAAGACAAAGGGAAATAACCAGACTATGGGAAGATTGCCTTTAAGATGCAAATATGTATTTTGAAGCTCTGACTGGGAGACTTGGTTAGAGGCCTTGAACTGAAGGGTCTCGTGGGCCTGATGAAATTTGGCAGAGGGCCACAGAGCAAAGGATCAAAGGAGTTGCTGCCAGGTTTAGAGGATGCATAATGTAGGGATTGGGAGGTCCAACTCAGAGGGAGCCTTATGGTTCCTCCTGCCCAGGTGAGAGTGGAAGTTAAAGGAAATGCTGGACCCCAGCTCTCCAAGGGGATTGGGAAAGGTGTCTGGGATAATGTACTCCATCCTCTTTTCCTTCTTGAACCTGCTGGGGTCCAACTGACCACCACCTAGGCTTAGGGTACCAACAAAGCCAGAGTTTCCCAAATGGTTTTAATAGGCATTTTGTTTTCTTTTTCTTTTCTTTCTTTCTTTCTTTCTTTCTTTTTTTTTTTTAAGATTTTATTTTTAGAGAGAGGGGAAGGGAGAGAGGCAGAGAGGGAGAAAGACATCAGTGTGTGGTTGCCTTTCACCTGCCTCCAGCAAGAGACCCGGCTGGAGGCCTGACTGCAACCTGGTTATGTGCCCTGACTGGGGAATTGAACCAGCAACCTTTGGGTTCGCAGGCTGGTGCCTTATCCACTGTGCCATGAGCCAGGGCAATAGGCATTTTTAAAAGAATGTATTTAGTACTTACTCATTTTGGAAGAAACCAGGCCTTGCAGGATTTCACACAGCACCAGTACTATTATTATTTGGAAACACATGAAGGGAAAGGGTCTGTGCCTCAGCCTCCAGCTGCCGCAGGCCACATACATCTGCATTATTCAGTCGCAAGAGAGGGCTTCATTCCAGGGTGCTTAGTTAAGAATCCCCAACTTAGAGATAGGAACTGAGATAATGAAAGAGTTGTGGACAATCGGAGATATGAACCTGTCAAATTTAGCCACATCTCTTTGTCAGTTTTCCAAGAACTGTAAAGGTAGCTAGATTGTGCATTGTGGTGGCACAGGAGAAAAGGAAGGTGGAGGCCCCAACCCAGTCTGGGCCCAATCCTGCCATAAGGCACACTGCCTTTCCCTATGCAATTTTCCTCATTTCTTTAAAAGCTAGTTAGTTTTTTCTTAGTTATTCATGGTATAAAACCCAAGTGGTAGAGAAGGATTATGAAGTGAAAAAGTTCCAACCCATATTCCCTTTGCCTAGATATGACTACAGCTTGTGATGGGTGTACAGCCAGACCTACCCACATGCACACAGCTGTGAATGATGCCTTATGTTTCTTGCAATGGGATACAAATGTGCACTTCTGTAGCCTACTTTTGTTTACTCTGGGGATCTCCATTACTTTATCTAAGGGCGTAACTTGTTCTCTTGAATAGCTGCAGAGTCCCACAGCTGGTTGTGTCCAAGTTTACTTAACCAGTCCTCTTGATGGGCATACAGGGTGCACGTAATAACTTTGCATCTCCTTATTTCGCGTGCTTGTTAATTTTGAAAAACTAGGTTTCTAAGGTTATGATTTAACATCATTGTTTCAGATGTAAAGTATTTAATTCTGAGAGCAACCATCATGTTGAAGGAATACAATATTAGAGTAACCATAATTTCTGGGCTGCGTGCAGGGTGAACTGCTAAGGAAATTAAGGACTTCAATAACATCTCTTTACATACAGTTGACAATGTGAAGAAGGTGTATGATGCTGATCCTGATGTCACCACACCAACAGGGAAAATGCATAAGGTATGCAAGGATTGCACAAGTCCAGATATTGTACAAAGAATCCAGGAGATCATCAATGAAGATCCAGGAAAGTCAATGTGCTCCATAGCAAGAGAATTGCAGATGTTAGATGCAACAGTTCACAAGGTTATTGTTGAAGATATCAGATACAGATCATATGTTCGCAGAAGAGGCCAGTTTATGACACAGCAGACAAAGGAAAGGTGCTTTGAAAAAGCAAGGAGAGGAGGGAAGATGGCAACAGAGTAGAAAGCAGTGCTGATGGTGTTCTCGAGTACCAAAGCATCTAAAGGACAAGATAGGGAGCGTGAGACGTCTTCAGGACCCTAGGAATTGGAACGGGCAGCATCTGGACACAGGGGAGCACAACCCAGAGGCAGAGGAGGCCAGCAGGACAGTAGGGGAGGCTTTCCTGACCGACCGGCCGGTGGGCCGAGGTCGGCTCTGGGCAGTGGCAGCTCTGCCCAAGGGGGCGAGTTTGACTGGGGCCAGTTCCCGGCTCCCTGGCAACTGGAAGTCTCAACAGTGAAGTGCGGGCAGTGAGGGCAAACACTGTAGGGAACGCGGAATTGGACTCTTGAAGGGGAGGGACTGTGTGAGAGACTCACCCCGGCAACAGGGAGAGGAGGCTCTGCGCGGGGCTAGAGGAGGAGGAGAAGAGTCCTGTGGGAAGCCGGAGTGGGGGATTGGGAAGTGCACTGGCGGGGCGGCAAGAGGGCCAAAAACGGTGCTGCTGGGCCACCGGGGAAACAGCAGCTAGAAGCCCCTGCGGGGGTGTGGGGTGGGGGGAGGCCCAGCCCTCCGCAACCACACAGGCCCCCAGGCTCCGAGGAAACTCCAAACGGCTAGCCGGAGAGCTGGGAACTAGTAGTGGGGGCAACTGACCCGCCATTGCCTGGAGACAAAGGCCGCACCGCCCACGCCTGGGAGGGGCTCATCACAGAGGCCACGTAAAGGACTCCGAGGAGAGCTGGTTGGCTTGGAGGAGTGGTGCCCGCTCTGGAAGGGCAGGACAGTGTAGGTGGACCCCAGACACTGTTGACAGACAGGGGCGCCTCCTCCTGGAACTGCGGGGGCGGGGCCAGTCGTCACAGGGACCAGCGAAGTTGTGGGCTGCCCTGCAGGGGTCCTAGGTGCTCATCACGGGCAGGAACCTCTGCCAGGAGTGGGAGGGGGCACCCTGTGGGCTCCAGAACACCGGCAGCCCTAAAACCCAGCCAGGCTGCGGAAGGCCCAGCCTACCTGGGGGCGGACACTCAGAATCAGCCCTACTATGACAATCAGAGGCCCTGCCACGCGCCAAGACCGGCTAGAATATAGACTATAGATTGTAAAGTCCTGACCAAAAAAAAGAGGCAGCATCAGGAAAGGGATGGCTGCCAATCTCAAGCACCTGAGTTATACTGAGAGCAAAATGAACTATTAATCCCCAACATATCCTTTGCAAAAGTTACTTCTCACATATTCTTAATCCCCACCATACCTCAATTCAACTAAATACCCAAGACCCTCCCCCTACTCTCGAATTAAAGTCTACTCACTCTGTGGCTATAACACATTCCCAGTCCTCAATCTTAGTATTCCTCCCTTCCCCAGCCTTTCTAAACCCTTTATTCTTTTCTTCCTTCCTCTTTTTTTTTTTTTTAATTTTTCTTTTCCTTTTCTTCCTGGTAAAGCCCACAGGTTCTGGCTCCACCTGGACCAATCAGAAATCATAAAGGGGGAACACAGCTAAAACCTTTCTTTATTAATATTGATTTCTCTTTGTCTTGTGACTTTCTCCCCCGCCCCCTTTTTTTTTCTTTCTTTCTTTCTTTCTCCTTTCTTTTCTCCCTGATAAAACCCACTGGTCCTGGCTCCACCTGGACCAAACAGAGACCATAAAGGGTGAACAGACACCTAAACCTTTTCTTTATTAATATTGATTTCTCTTTCTCTTGTGACTTTTTCCCTTTCTTTTCTTTCTTTTTTTTTTTTCCTCTGCTAAAAGCCCTCAGGTCCAGGCTCCATCTGGACCAGTCAAGGATTATTAAGGGTGAACAGCCATCTAAACCCTTTCTTCTTATTATTATTATCATTTTTATTTCTTTTTTCCTTTTGCATTTTTTTTGTTTGTTTGTTTGGTTTGGTTTGGTTTGATTTTTTGTTTCTTGTTTTTTTGTTTGTTTCTGTTTTTGTGGGGGTTTTTTTGTTTGTTTTTGTTTTTGTTTCTGCTAAAAGCCCACAGGCCCAGAATACAACCAGACAGCCCAAATAAAGGACACACCAAGAACAGCAAGTGGAGAAAATCTGGAAGACAGCAACACTGAACTCCACAAATCTCCTATCACAGAAGGGTGCTCAACTAAGGCAAGGAAGCAAAGCAGGTTAACCCAAGGAAAGAACAAAAATAAATAAATAAATAAAGAGCAAGCAAGAACAGACACCCAAAATGGGGAAAAAAAGAATCAGTCCATCACCAAAAGGAAAGGAAGAATCTCCAGAAAGAACACAAAATGAAACAGAGGCACCTGGAATATCAGATAAGGAATTCAAAAGAATGATGGTAGAGAAGCTCAGTGAGCTCAGCCACATCAAAGAAAACTGTAAACAACTCCAGGGAAATTACGAAGAACTCCAGGGAAATTACAAAGAACTCCAGGGAAGTTACAAGGAACTTACTCAGAACTACAACAGCATGAAAAAGGACATGGAAGCTATCAATAAGTGCCAGGAGGAAATGAAGATTACAATTTCTGAATTGAAGAATACAGTAGAAGGAATCAACAGTAGGCTAGAGGAAGCAGAGGACCAGATCAGCAAGTTGGAGGATAATGTAGACAAATACTCCAAGACATTACAAGAGAATCAAAAATGGCTGAATAAGACTGAAGAGGGGTTAAGAAAGCTGCAGGACAACATGAAACGTAACAACATCCGTATCATAGGGATACCAGAAGGAGAAGAGAAACAAGGAATGGAAAATCTGTTCAAAAAAGTCATGATAGAAAATTTCCCTAACATGATGAGTGAAAACATTAATCCAGTTCAGGAAGCACAGAGGGTCCCAATGAGGATCAACCCAAACAGACCAACACCAAAGCACATTATTATTAAAATGGCAAATTTCAAAGACAAAGAGAGAATCCTAAAAGCATCAAGAGAGAAAAGACAAATAACATATAAAGGGGCTCCAATAAGGCTATCAAATGATTATTCAACAGAAACAATTCAAGCCAGAAGGGAATGGCAAAAAGTATTTCAAGTCATGGTAAACAAAGACCTGCCACCAAGAATACTCTACCCAGCAAGGCTCTCATTCAAGATAGAAGGAGAAATAAGGAGCTTCCCAGACAAGAAAAGGCTAAAAGAATACATCTCTACCAAACCAGCATTGCAAGAAATGCTAAAGGGTCTGCTCTAAAAATAAGTAAACAAATGAAATGAAGTAACAGAGAAAACCAAAGAGGAATACAGACACAAAGGGAGAAAATGGCAATGAATAAGTATCAATCAATAATCACCTTAAATGTAAATGGATTAAATGCACCAATCAAAAGACATAGGGTAGCCGAATGGATAAGATAACATGACCCAAATATATGCTGTCTTCAAGAGACCCACCTCAGAACAAAAGATCGACACAGATTGAGAGTGAAGGGATGGAAAACTATATCAAGCAAATGGACATGAAAAAAAAGCTGGAGTAGCAATACTGATTTCAGATAAAATAGATTTTACAATGAAGGACATAAAAAGGGACAAAGATGGACATTTCATAATATTTAATGGAACAATCCATCAAGAAGAAATAACTCTGGTAAACATATACACACCCAACATAGGAGCTCCGAAATATATAAGGAAAATCTTGGAAGACTTTAAGAAAGACATAGACAGCAACACACTAATAGTAGGGGATTTTAATACCTCACTATCAATAATGGACAGATCTTCCAAACAAAAAATCCCCAGAGATGTTGTGGCATTGAACAACACTCTAGAGGAAATGGACCTAACTGATGTATACAGAGTCTTTTACCCCAGAGAAGCAAAATACACATTCTTTTCAAATGCACATGGATCATTCTCCAAGATAGACCACATGGTAGGTCACAAGACAAGCCTCCACAAATACAGGAAAAGTGAAATCATACAAAGTATCTTCTCAGATCACAATGCCTTGAAACTAGAAACCAATCTCAAGGGAAAAACCCAAAAATTCTCTAACTCATGGAGACTGAATAACATGCTTTTAAGCAATGAAGGGGTCAACAATGAGATCAAAGATGAAATCAAAAAGTTCCTGGAAACAAATGACAATGAACACACAACAGCCCAAAACCTATGTGATACAGCAAAGGCAGTTCTCAGGGGGAAATCTATAGCAATACAGGCCTTCCAAAAAAGGTTACAAGAAGTTTAAAAAAATGACCTAACCACAAAGCCGCAAGAACTAGAGGAGCAACAACAAACAAAGCCCAGAGCAAGTAGAAGGAAGGAAATCATCAAGATCAGAGCAGAACTAAATAACTCAGAGATTCAAACTACAGTTCCAAGAATTGACAGGACCAGGAGCTGGTTCTTTGAAAAAATAAACAAAATTGACAAGCCCTTATCCAGACTCATCAAGAAAAAGAGAGAGAGGACCCAAATAAACAGAATCAGAACTGAAAGAGGGGAAATCACAACTGATACCTCAGAAATACAAAAGATTGTAAGAAATTACTACAAACAACTCTATGACAAAAAATAG
>PVIW01005372.1:0-108201 GCA_004026585.1 Noctilio leporinus
AGAAGAAGAAGAAGGAGAAGAAGAAGAAGAAGAAGAAGAAGAAGAGAAGGAGGAGAAGGAGACGGAGACGGAGACGGAGACGGAGAAGGAGAAACTAGACTACCAACTTACACCAAACACCAGAATAAACTCAAGATGGATAAAAGATTTAAACATAAGCCATGCCACCATAAAAGTCCTAGAGGAAAACATAGGCAACAAAATTTCAGATAGCCCATGCAGCAATATTTTCATTGATATTTCTCTGAGAGCAAGGGAAATAGAGGAACAAATAAACAAATGGAACTGCGTTAAAATAAAAAAGTTTCTGCTCTACTAAAGAACATATTAGGAAAATAAAAAGGGAAACATCCATATGGGGAAACATTTTTGCCAATGAAACCTCAGATAAGAGTTTGATCTCCAAAATATATACAGAACTTATACAACTCAACACCAGGGAAACAGACAACTCAATTAAAAAATGGACAAAGGACCTGAACAAACACTTCTCTGAGGAGGACATACAAAGAGCCCATAGGCAAATGGAAGAATGCTGAACATCATTAGCCATCAGAGAGAAGCAAATTAAAACCACAATGAGAGCCCTGGATGGTGGCATAATGGATAAGGCACTGATCTGTTAACCCCAAGGTCACTAGCTGGTTTGATTCAGCCAGGGCACCAGCCAGGTCCGTAGCTGGAAGCAGGTGAAAGGCAACCATACTTTGATGTTTCTGTCCCTCTCTGCCTCTCTTCCTTCCCCTCTCTAGAAATAAAAAATAAAATCTTTAAAAATAAAACTGATACATTTACACAACAGAATACTATATAGCAGACAGAAGGAACTCCGACCTTTTTCAATAGCATGGTTGGAACTGGAAAGTACTATGCTTAGTGAACTAAGCCAGGCAGCAAAAGACAAATACCATATGTTCTCACTCAATACAGGAAATTAATGAACAAAGCAAGCAGATGAGCAGAATGGAATCAGAGACATAGAAACAAAGAGGGGATTGATGGTGACCAGAGGGGTGGGGGAAGGGGAAGGAAAGGAAAAGAAGGGGAGGGGTTTAATTAAGGAGCTAGCATGAATAACCCAGGGACATGGACAATGAGGGGGGTATTGGATGTAGGAGAGGGGATGGGGTGGGTGGGACAGTGAGGAGCAAGGGGGAAATGTAAATAACTGTAATACAACAACAAGAGATAAAATATTTTAAAAAGACTTAAATGTTATACCTGAAGCCATAAAAGTTGTAGAGGAATAACATAGGCAGCAAAGTTTTGCACATTGCTCATAACAGCATTTATCAGATATAGCATCCTGGGCAAGGGAAACAAGAAAAAATAAACAAGTGGGACTACATCAAACTAAAAAGTTCTTGCACAGCAAAGGAAACCATCAACAAAATAAAAAGACAACCCACAGAATGGGAGAACATATCTGCCAATATATTCAATCAGGGGTTCAGATCCAAAATTTATAAAGAACTTACAAAACTCAATATCCAGAAAACAACCCAATAAAAAATAGGCAAGGGCCTGAATAGACAAATTTCCAAAGAGAACATACAGATGGTCAACAGACATGAAAAGATGCTCAACATCACTAGTCACTGGAGAAACTCAAATGAAAACCACAATGAGAACCACCTCAGACTGGTCAGAATGGTCATCATTAAGAAATCAACAGACAACAAGTGCCATTGAGGTTGTAGAGAAAGGGGAACCCTGGTGCACTGTTGGTGGGAATGAAGATTGGTGCAGCTGCTGTGGAAAGCAATATAGAGATACCTCAAAAATTTAAAAATGTGTTTGCCTTTTGACCAAGTAATTTCACTTCTGGATTATATTTGAAGGAACTCAAAATACTAATTCAAAAGAATATAAGCACCACTATGTTCAGTGTTATTTATAATCATCAAGTTATGATGCAGCTCATGTTCATCAGTAGATGAGTGGATAAAAACAACTATGGGGCATTTACACAATGGAATACTACTTGGCCATAAAAAGAAGAAAGTTTTACTCTTTAAAACAGTATAGATGGACCGAGAGAACATTATGTTAAGTGAAATAAGCCAGTTGGAGATAAACAATTACCTAATAATTTCACTGATATGTGTAATCTAATGAGCAAACTGAACTAACAAGCAAAATAGAGAGAGACTCATAGTGAGCACGAAGACAGAGCTAAGGAAGGGGAGGAGAAGAGGGCAGGGGTTGAGAAAAAAGAAAACAGGACATGAACAATAGTGTAATGATTGCCAGGGGTGGGGATTGATGGGGGTATAAGGGGACTAAATGGGAAAAAGTACAATAAAAATTTATTTAAAAAAAAAACCTAGAAAAATCCATGCTGTTATCTACATTAACAGATTGAAGGAAAAAATATTGTGTGTACAGATGCTGAAAAATGATTTGGTAGAACTCAACATCCATTTTGGGGAAAAACTCTTAGTCCACTGGAAATAAAAGGGATTTTAACGTGATAATGAAGAACTGCAAAAAGCCTACAGAAGATTTCAAACTTAATGGTGAAACACTGCAAACTCTTTCTTCATTATTTGGAGTAAGACCAGTTTGCCTATTGTTACAATTTGACTCAATGTTGTGCTGATAGCTCTAGCTAACCCAGGAATAAAGCTGAAAAATAATTAAAAGGTATTAAGATTGAAAAGCAATAAAAATAAAATCAGAAGGTGATATTCTTTTCACAGAGAATAAAAACTGGATAAAATACTAGAATTAATTAAAGTTTAGCAAATTTGCTATGTGTAAATTTAATTACATTGATTAGCAAAAGAAAAATATTAAAAAGGTACAACTTATAGTAGCATCAAAAATATAAAGTATCTTGGAATAAACCTAATAAAAGATGTGAAAATTCTTTTTATAGGAAATTATAATTATCTTTACTTTATATACTCTCTCTGCAAAGGAATTAATACCATCTAACAAAGAAGTAAAGCAACTTACACAGACATCACATACCTAGGAAGTGGAGATGAAAGGATATGAACCTCAATCTGCCTAGCTCCCAGATCTGTGTTCCCCCCATCATAATGGTCTTGAATTTGGGGACATCCCAGATATTCTCAGCTCTGCATGACCTCTGTACTTTGGATGCTTGTCCCACTTCTAGCTAGAAATGAGTGACAATTTGTGTCATCTCCAGAGTCTTTTAAAAAATTTAATCTTTATTATACTTTTTTCCATTACCATTTAGTCCTGGTACACACCAGCTGCTTTGACTGTTTCACCTCAGATTGTCTCAGGCTCCCTTGGGGATGAGATTTGGGTGTTGGCATCTTTTCCATGGGTAGATGTCCCAGCAGCCTTAGCACATAGTCTAACCTTATTAGAAGGGATTCTGCTCTGAGAATTGGGTAATATGATCCAGAAATGTGGGGGAAATTGAAATGGGGTGAATTTTGACCACTGAGAAACTACATATGGGAAGGAGTTAGCAGGCAATAGTTTGCTTTTTGCGGCCATCCTCTACTAAGGGCTCTTCCTAGAGGTGATGGTTCCATGCAGATATTCTAGAGATGTCCCTCCTTTGTGAATGAGCAACCTACTGTGTTTTCCTCTGAAGCTGTGGCAAGCTAGTGATGCACCACTTTATATGTGCTCTTCCATTTTCCCTGAATGGAAGAGCCATTGCTCACTCTTGCTTTCCTTAGATAAAACTCCCAAAGCACTAAAGCTTTGCCTTTCAGTCTGATGTCCAGGGAACTTGGACTTGGACGTCTATGAAGGCTGAACTTTTCCAAAATTCCAACAGATATTATAACCTATTAACACATTGTTGACCAGTCATGAAAAATCTCATGTTTTCAAGCCCAAATGTTGTTGACTGATAATGAGTTAACTCATGCCTGCACTTGCATTAGATTTTCCTATAAAATTGCTGATCAACAATGTGTTAATGAACAGTTAGATCTAGTTTGCTACATGAGTTAACTATATATAAACTTGCAGGTCAATGATGTGTTAATAGGTTGTGAAATCACTTTTAATACATGGCTGTCAGCATTTTAAAACATAATGAAACACAAGAAAAGCAAAAAATCCAAGTGCATCATATATAATGAAGGTAAATACCATTTCTTGGAACTGCTATTTCAGTTACGTGAATGTGTTTTAGGATGCATGTGTGTATTAAGTTGGTATGTTAAAATGTGTGTTTTATTGTGTGCCTTGATTGATAAAGTTTGAAAGCCCTGGTTTCAGCAGTGTGTACAAGGAATGATGAGTTCATGTTATAACTGTGACTTCTGGTAGCGTAGTCACAAATACCCTGTCTGTGTAAGTTTTTGGTGGCCTAACTCCTTATTTTAGCAAGTAAGCTAAATCATATGAATAGCCTGTACAAGGCTATTTGTACATATGATTTACCTGTACGAGGCCAGTGTACATTTGTTAGCTGCCACAGTAGAAAAAGAGTATTTTGAAATATCATTTCCTTGGAAGTTAGATGCATGACTTACTTAGAAAATAAAGGGGCTTATCCAGTGGAAAAAATTATCTACTGATGCCTAAATATAGTTATACACATATCTTCGTATGACTATTATACACGCAGATCCATTTTTTTAGTAACAGTCATCAATAATCCGGGCAGCCAAATAATATACATTGTATTTTTCCTTAATGACATTATATTTGAAATATATACATACTCTTCCAAGTGCAATGACCACTTTGATCTCTTTATAGCATCCTAATTTGGAGAATGCTGGGGGAAAGATACAATTCTCAAAAATGTGCATGTACTTGCTGACTTATTTTTTAAAATTTTTATTTATTACTTTTAGAGAGAGGGGAAGGAAGAGGGGCAGAGAGAGCAAGAAACATCAATGTATGGTTGCCTTTCACTTGCCTCCAGCTATGGACCTGGCTGGAGACCTGGCTTGCAACCTGACTATGTGCACTGGCTGGGAATCGAACCAGTGAAACTCTGGGTTTGCAGGTTGGTGCCTTATCCACTGTACCACCAGCCAGAGCCCTTGCTGACTTTTAAAACAAATAGGTTTTAGTTTTCAGTGTTTGTACTGACTTAACCTGAAGGTATTAACTGAGAACAGCTGCTGAGTTGCACTTGGTTAAATATTCTGAGATAAAATACTCTGGCAAGACACATAAAAGTGAAAAACAAGAAAGTTTGTGAAGACATAGAACAATCTTTAAGGTATGATCCAAAAGTCATAGAAATGGCAAGTGTTGTCTTAATTCCTCTATGATTCTACAAGATCTTAATAGAGAAAAACAATTTAAATGGATTCATACACTGTTCAAAATTCAAGGGTATGGTTAAGTTTCCAAGGCTCTATTGCTTTTAATTTTATAATAATTCCTTAGTAGCCAGCTGATAGATCTAACTTTCTCACTTGGTTGTCATAACACATTCATTTCTACAATTACTGCCAAGCCTTCTGAGAATTTTAATGCAGTTGGAAGTCTCTGAAGAAACATTTCAAAGTTCATTCTATCCACACTCAGATGGTCAGATTGTTAAAAGCTTGGCAAAGACAGAGAGCTTGTTTATTCCATCACCATGTAATTATTATACAATAACTAGTGAGCCCCCTTCTGCATCCAGATAATAAAGGATTTGTAAGATATTTGGAATTTTTTTTTTTTTTACTTATTCATGTATATTAATGATATGCTAAGTGAATTTAAATAATAATGTTTAAGGGGAAGGAAACACACTGATTTTATTTGTTAGATCTATTTCAGAGGGTATGCATTGACCAGAGGAGATTTGATTCCATATTTATTCTTCTTGCCCTGGAGTCAATAGTAACAAAAGCCAGGTATCATATGAAGGGAATGCATTTTGCAAGAGCAGCCCTGACCTGCTGGTCATCTTCACATCTGTGAATAAGTCCCATTATGTTCTGCTCATCATTTGGTGTGCTTATTGATCACCTTTGCAGATCACATTACCTTCCCTAGATTCCTCTTCTTTGCCATATTACTGTTAAGTTTCTACCATTAAAGACCTGCAGTTGGCCTCCCCACCTCTTGACCTTGAGATTGGTCATGAAGCTTGTTTAGGCTGATAGTTATCAGGCGCTAGTCCAGTATGGCAGTTTCAAGAAACTGTGTGTATACACTTGCTTTCTTGTGCATCTGCTACATTCATGAGGAGATTCACAGACTATTGCTGGTCTCAGAAGAAGTTAGGGAAATACGTGGAACAGAGCTATCCAGCTAACTACAGTCCAGATTAGCTAATCTCCTTTGCATGAGCTAAATAAGTGATTATTATTTTATGCCACGTATATTTTGTGGATGTTTGTTATGTAGCATTGTTGTAATAATAGTGACCTGACAGACCCTCTAAATCCACTTTGATTTTCAGAAAATGTCTTGGCCCTGTCAGATTTGGGAAGCTTGTCTTTGGCTTGTGGATGAAATGAGGAATTAAATTAAATTGCAGTTCTGACTTTCTTCTCAAGCTCTAGCTTCATGTATCTACTTTTTCTGAGGCTCACAGTAACTTCAAATACAGGTCAAGTGTGGCAGAGTATCTATCACTTGACATCTGCACACCTATAACTCCAAAATATATATGTTCAGCTGCTGTGGACAATATTTTATCTGTAGTTAGTCACTATTTTCCTCCCTCACCATGCTGGAGATTATAGGAGACTTTATGTTGGTACCCAATTTAATTATAAAAGCACTCAAAGAAACCATTACCTAAAGTAGTTTTGACATATATAAGAATTATCACTGCATATATTGAAAATGTTAAAATGATTAATACAATTTATGCAGAAAAAACTTCTTTTCTTAGGTATTCTTTCTGAAGGAGTTTTCTGCTAAAAATCTAGGATAAAAATCACTGTGTTGTACAATTCCTATCTTGTAGTAAGCTCATGACTTCTACTCACATGTGAATGTGCTGTATCTTGTTCAGCCACAGATACGATGCTTCAGTAGGGTTTTCTTCATCTATTGGGATCTTTGTAGCTGACAGGTTGATCCTGACATTTTCTTGAATGTATTTCACCTCTGCTTTCCTGGCAAACAGAGGTGGGTGAGTTTAGTGGTGGGACTGGATATGTCCTGGAGTCTCTTGGTATCTCTTGAATACTTTTGGAACATCTATATGAGAACTTGAAAACAATCTTCAAATATTTATTATACAGGTAACAAAGGTGAAATCGATGCTTGGAATTTCATTAGGATAGGTCAAAATTTTCTCTGTGAGCCAGGATAGGTGGTAGATACGAAAATCTAGTGCAACAGTTCAATACACTATATTATAATTAAGAGAAACCAGTGTTTCCAAACCAGGGTACTTTTTGGAGTACTTTTTAGCACCCGAAGAATATTAAATGGCTCCCTAAGCTCCCCCAGGGAACACTGGTTCCCAAAAATGTAATATTCCAACTCTGCCCTTATAGTTACCCACAGAGGGCATGGGGACCTGAGATGAGAATTCCAGACACTATCTCAAGTATTCCAGAGAACATGGGATATATCCCGACACATGTTCAGATAACATTAGAATTGCCAGCTCAACTTCTAAGGTCTATCCAAACAATGCTAGAATAGTCAGCCTATCCTCTTGAAAGTTTATGGAAGCATCAACAGAACTTTTTGAGGCCTGGAGGTGTTGAAGTATTTTAGGAATTCAGCCTAGCAAGTTCAACTCAGACCAGGTTGGACTCTGAAATACTGATGTAGAGGCTGTTGTTCTTATACCACCCCTTCCATGATTCCAAGTGTACCCAAGCATTCATATGAGATTTATCTGATTAATAAATGCCAATTAAAAGTCTTATTGGTGAATCCTAGACAAGATACATTTCCTGTCTCTACTGACTCCATTTATATACCACTAGACATTGAGAGCTCTGAAAATATTATGGCAGATAAACTTAACGGTTCAGTCAGATTCTGATATTAAAAGCCACAGTGAGAGTGGGAGATCTAAGAACCTTTTAGCTACCAATTATAGCCCAGCAGTAAAACCAAGACTGGGAACTGGGGCTCTGAAGCCCCAGGGAAAGGAGCTGTCCCTAGTTTTGGTGCTGACTGCCGAAAGCTTGTTTGGCTTACAGGAAACAGGAAGAAGTGTGTGTTAGTAGGCTAGTGGTCTTGGTGAGTTCAATCTGGAGACACCAGAGGACAGAAGGAAACAGGAAATGAGAGGAGGAGAGAATAAAGAAGGGGGAGAAACAGCATAGGTATAAATCTGAAGTGGAAAGAAATGTCCAGTTTGACTGGCTCCTGTTTACCTAACCCCTTTGCAGGTAATCAAGAGAGAATCTCAATACTAGTTTGACTATATGCTGGAAATCATACAACCTGATCCTGTGGTGGTTTTGTCATATATACAATAGCCCACCGAAGGAACCATGGTAAAAGCAAGTTTAGTTACAACTTCACAATCTCAAGCTACTATCCTATTTAAGAAGGCCGTGGTGGTAGTGGTGGTGGAAATTGTGCAAAAGGGTAAAGGTAATCATGGGGTTAGAAAAAAGAAGGCCCAAGCCAGCATGATATTTTCATCTCGTCTAAAGCCATGAATCTGTTCTATTAAGCAAGCTCAGCCAAGCATATCCAAACTAATATCTTACATCTGTAATTATTACCAAGTGCTAATCATTGGAAAGAAAGTATAAAATCTCCTGCTGAAGATGGGAGGTTTTAACAATTCCCGCCATCCTATGGATATTGCCTTGGGGGGAGTAGCACAAGTCCTTGCCTTGATTTCTCTTTCTTCAAGGAATATACATTTCTTATGTGCACCAAGTTATTTACCCCACCAATCAGACTTAGGATTTGGAGCAGTCAGTAAAAAGATCTTTTCCCTCAATTCCTATAGTTGAAGCATTACTTGCATGTCTACACCCAGCTTTTAAGTTTCATTCTATGACCAGGACACCAAATAAAGGTTGATCCCCCTAAGGATTACTTAGTCTTTCCTGGGTCTTGGCCTTTGTCTAGTGTCCTTTGCATGAACACATCCCCCATAACAGCAAGTACTGCCCTTTTGGGTAGCATCATTGTTGCTACATCCCCCTATTTTCTACCCACTGACTAATTCTAATCACAGCTTTAACTCTCATTTTAAAAGACCTTTCAAACAAAGAACTGTGAGAAACAAATTTGTGTAGTGATTAGGTGGTCTGCCTGGGTTTAGATTTTTATCTCTGCCTTTGATGTGCTGTGTGTTTTTAAACAAGTTACTCAAACTCTGTGCTTCCATTTGTTTGTTTACAACACAGATGGTAATAATACAGCCTATCTCATAGGACTGTTTTGATTATTAACTGAGATCCATTCTCTCCTGTACAAATTAAGCCTTATATGCTAATTGCCTTTCATATATCTTTTTTTTTTTTAATCCTCACAAATCTCTAAGATAGGGCCATTATTATTCCCATTTTATAGTAAGGTCAGAGAAATTGAATAACATTTCCAATATTAAATAGCCACTAAATTGTGTGGCTAGGTCTTGAGCATAGGCCTGATTTTAAAGACTGAGCTTTTGACATTATATCACATAACCTTACATTGAACAATTGTCCAAATTCTGGTTTGTTTTTGTAACTCAGTTGGATGCCCAAGTATTTATCCCATCTAGCCCTGGTTCTCTCAGATTCCTGGTCAGCTCCCAAATTGTGCAATTTACTTGGTTTCAGGCACATAGATTGAGAGCATTGATCAGAGCAGGGGTGAACACCATAGAACAGTAATCCTTTTCTCTTCCTTTCCAGTTGAATATGCCTCATTCAAAAATTAAGTCACCTAGTTGTTATCTTGACTGCAACTGGGACAATAGGGCTTCTACTTCATCCAAAGAAATGAAAATGGGTGCATAAAGGTACCATCTTGCGTATGTCATGATGTACCTCCAGAAACCCAAATGTCTCCAGTGAAAATGGAGACATTTTCTTTGAAAAGTCTAAAAGAGCTTTTTAACTTACTTTGAAACTGCTTTGAACCAGTTTGAAAACATTCTATGACCTGAGTTAACAGAATGCCAGATATTTCAACTTGAAAGCTCATCCTTAATTCATTTTAAAAATAAATATGAGAATGCTTCCTTGCAATACAATCTAAAATATAGTTAAAGACTTGCCCTAAATCCACTTGAGTTTGAAAAAGCTGTAAGATGTGTGTGTATTAGGGACTGAATATTTTTTTAATCCCCAAATTGGTATGCCCTAACACCCTACCCCACCATGTGATGATAGTAGGTGGTGGAGACTTTCAGAAGTAATAAGGGTTATTGATTAGGTCATGAGGGTGAAGACCCTCATGTATGGGATTAGTGTCCTTGTGAAAGAGACTACAAGAGGTTCTAATTGAGCAAATTATACAAGAATTGTTTGTTTGATCTTATTTTGTTATGACTTGATGATGTCAAAGTCGTACATCTGAAACCTATATAATTTTATAAACCAATGTCACCCCAATAACTTTGATAAAAATAAATAAATGACAGAGCAGCATAAAGATTAAAAGAGAGAGAAAGAAAAGAGACCACCAGAGCTCCCTAATCCCTTTCACCATGTATGGACCCAGCAGGAAGTCAGCAGTCTGCACCAGAATCTGACCATGCTGGCACCTGAGCTGAGACTTTCCTACCTCCAGAACTGTGAGATATAAATATTTATTGTTTAAACCACCCAGTTTATGATGTTTTTGTTATAGCAGCCCATGTGGACTATATATGTATGATTTCTTTTTAATCTTCTCCCTCAGAAAGTAGTGTGAGAAGCCAGTTTGAAAATGAAAATGTTGTAGTTCCTTTTAACCCTAAGAAAGTCCAAAGTTGCTTTTTTTTTTTTTTTCCGCTCTCTCACATTTAGAACTAATGTGCTTAAAAAGCATTGAAGTAAAAAGGAAACCTTCAAGCTACTAAAAGATGTCAATTGCAGTGTTATCTAAAACTGTACTTAAGAGATTTATAAAACAGTAAAAGTAATTAATTAAAGCTTTCCATAAAATAGAAGCATGCAGCTAAAAAGAACTATCATAGAGAATAAATAATAGGCTATTCAGATTAAATGAGTAAATCCAGGTTTTCCTACACTCTCAAGCACTCTGAAGGAGCATATAATCCTGTCATTGTTACTTTTATTATTGTTAGGAAATTGCTTCAACTTAACAAGTTATTAATCCTCTGTCCTGTACAGGATGTATTACTCCATAATTAAATGTCATAGTAAATATCCATGGTTGCTGGTTCAAAGTATGACTCCGTATTAGTTCATTATGAATTAATAAAATGAAAGAATTATTGCTTTTAGGTGACAATTGTTTTCCTCCTGAATTCAGAAAAATCATTTATTATTTTTAATATTTGCATCTCCAACAAGAGCCATGTGGAGCTATTACATCCTGATGCTCTCTTTCAAATTTTTGAGGTAGATGAACATTGTCTAAAACATTCTCTACTGCTTCTTTCTGAACCTCTTTGTTACTGGAGCTCCTTAACTGCCCACACCTGGCTCTCAACAAACCCTCATTATTTTTGGCAACTCAGTGACTGATGTTCTTTGGTACTATTCTGCTCTATGCTGGTGTTTCTGGTGCAGCTGGTGCTGCATTGAGTGTTCTTCTGGAAATCAATCTCCTACAGCTGTTTACTCACTTTCTCTTCTTTCTTTAAATTTCAGACACTTCTTCCTTCCCCATGTTCTCAGCTGATGACCTTGTTATCTCACTGGGGAAAAAAAAAATAATCAGAACAAGACTTCCTCTCTTTTCTACCAACATATAACTGCACCAGGGTATTTTACCTCTTGTCCTTTCCACATTAACTGTGCATGCTCTATTCTAAAGGTAAGCCCTCCACTTGTCCATTAGATCACATTTTCTTTTGTCTAACCCAGACTTTTCTCCTGTATGTATCACATTTCTATCCTTCATGATTTCCTTAATTTCTCTTGTATTTTCCATAAATATACAAATTTGTTATAATGATACTCACTTAAAAACAAAACAAAACAAAAAACAACTTCCTTTGCTGCCCTCATTCTTTTCCAAATTCTTCCTTATTTCTTTACTTCTTTTATAGCAAAGTTTCTGGAAAGGTAGTCTATTCTTATTATCTCCTTCCTTTTCCTTTCCTCTTGAACTCACTTTAATAAGGGTTTTATTCCCATCATGCCACCAAAACCATACTTATTAGTGTCACCAATGACACCAGTATGGCCAAATATCATGATTAACACTCAATTCTCACCCTGATCTTTTAGAAACAACTGTAATCATTCAGTATGTCTTCCTTTAGAAACACACTTTCATCTCTTGGCTTCTAGGACACCTCAATTTCTGTTTTTTCCCCTACCATGAATCTAAGCATTTATTCTATGTTTATATTTTATTTTTTAATTACATCATTTTTATTTTTATCCTATCACAGTTGTCTTAATTTTCACCTTTTGTCCTCCTCCTCCTGTCCCACCCCCCACTCCCATAGTAAATTCCCACACTGTCGTTCATATCCATGGGTCATTCATACATGTTCTTTGTCTAATCCCTTCCCTTTCTTTCCTTGATTATTATTCCTCTCCTTTGGTCATTTTCAGTCTGTTCCATGTTTTTGTACCTGTGGTTTTATTTTGTTTGTTAGTTTATTTTGTCCATTAGATTCCTCTTATAGGTGACATCATATGGTATTTGTTTTTCACTAACTGTTTTTTTTCACTTACAATAATATTCTCTAGTTTCATCTATGTTGTTGTGAAGGTTAGGAGTTCCTTGTTTCTTTTTGCTGTGTAGTATTCCATCGTGTAAATGTACCAAAGTTTTTTCATCCACTTATTTACTGATGGGCACTTAGGCTGGTTTTTCTCTTTTCAAGTTGCTTTGCCTGTATAACTTCATGTTAGGAAAAAATCCTTTGCTGGTTCTTTTTTTTTTCACTACCTACCTGGAAACATTGGAATACCCCAGAGCTCCCTGGACCCCATCAATTTTTCATTCATACTTATTAAAGAATAACCCAAAGGGTTAAACATTATGGTATTCAATGGTTTTAAATACTATCTACTTGTATCTCCAACCTTAAACACTTCCCTGAGCTCCAGACACTTCTATTCACTGCTTACTCAGTATTTCCATTAGAAAGACTAACATACAGCTCAAACATAACACAGTCAAGACAGGATTCTTGATTTTCTTCCACTGAATCTGTTTCTCCCTAAGAAGCCACTACTATTCATCCAGAGGACTTAAGACACAACCCTAGGGATAATTCTAGAATTCTTTCTTGATAAGTGTACATATCCAATCTTAAACCTATTTGTTACTTCTACTTTTGAAACATTACCCAAACCCACCCATTTTTCACTGTCTTTACTGCTGTTATCCTAGTGCAAGCCATGGTCAACTTCCCCCTTGCTCTTACCTCTCTGGCATTTATTCATTCAACAAATACTCTAAGATCCTAACAATGAGCCAGGTACTATTCTTGGTGCTGATTTCGCAGCAAAGAACAAGCAGAACAAAAATCCTTATGCTCAATAACTTAAATTCTTCCTTAAGGGATTGACTGTGGGAGTGGTGGGTGGGGAGGGTAGGGGAAAAAGGGCCAAATGGACAACAATAAAAAACATGATTATATTCTTAGCTAAAAAGAAACATTCTGCCTTAGGTAGATGTCTCCTATCTGTCCTCCTGATCATCTCTTTCTCTCTCTTCTCTCTTTAGTTTATTTTTTCACTTAACAGTCAAAAACAAAACAAAACAGAACAACAACAACAAAACTGAGATCCAGTTGTTTTCCTCTGAAAGCCCTCTAGTGGCCTCTCTGACTTCACCTCCATCGCTCCCCTTCATTTTGTCCATGCAGCAACACCCCGCTACTTCCCCCACCCCACTCCCACCATCCCCATGACCAAATTCATTGAGTTCATTTTAGCCTCCTGGACTTAGTACACATTGTTCTCTCTGTGTAGAAAGTTCTCCCCTCAGCTGTTTTTGTGGCATGCACCCTCACTTCATTTAGACTCTGATCAAATATCACCCCAGGGAAAGTTTCCCTAATTACCTTTTCTTAAATACTGCCCCTCATCACTCTCCATCCCTTGATATTTATTTTCTTTGAAACATTCACTACATGACAAAAACAGCATATATTTACTTATCTTTTGTTGTGAATGTTATTTCCCATTCGATTGTAAGCTAATTGAGGAAAAAGATTTTCTCTTTTTTTAAAAAAAATATTTACTGATTTTAGAGCAAGAGAGGAAAGGAATAGGAGAGGAGAGGAGGGAGGAAGGGAGAGTGCGAGAATGAGAGGAGAAAGAAAGGGGGAGACAGAAAGCTAAACATTGATTTATTGTTCCACTTAATTATTCATTCATTGATTGTTTTTGGCATGTGCCCTGACTGGGGATTGAACTTGGAACCTTGGCCTATAGGGCTGACACTCTAACTCAGCTACCCAGCCAAGGCAATATTTTATCTCTCTTGTTCTTTTTCCAGCACTTAGAAGTTATCATTGCTTGTCATATTGAATAAATGGTATATAATGAGTTAGTGAATGAAAAAAGCTGTATGTCACAATGGAAAAAGGGACTACTAAATTTAGAATCAAGAGAACTTGGTTATAATCCTGGTTAGTCATTGACTGGTTTTAAGACATTTGGTAAGTCACTTAAACCTCCTTGGGTCTCAGTGTTTGTACAATAAGCAGTCTGGACTGTGAGCCTTTAAGGCCCACATCTAACATTCTCAAATTCTGTGCACGTGGTGTCTTCACACTAGAGACCAACTGCTTTGCTTCATTTAGCCCAAATAGGAACGATGGCATTTTTTTTTCTAGAGCTTCTGGGAAGTGGACACCGGATTTTTGTTTTCTCTGTATCCTGTCAGGGCTGAGATCCCTGCCAGGAGGGAAGTCACAGCATTTGCATCTGCACAAACATTTCAGTCAAGAACCTCCCCAAGTTGCCTACCGAAGGGAAGGAGCCAGAGTGGGGACTATCACAAGGAAAGAGATTCAATGATGCTTTGATCAAAAAGTTCATTACATTTGCTTTTGATCACAATGCATACTTGCTCAGGTCTGCAATCACTTACTCTGTTAGGCACAAATCCTAGAGGGAAAAAATAGCATGTGTACACGACTCCATCTGTGTGAGCCCCTGCCAGAAACATTTATGAATCACTCGTCTCCTGATAGACAACTTGCTTTCCTAGTTTGCATTCATATTTCCCACAGATGTTGCCTTTGAATTAGCCATTGTCTCATTTAGTTTTGAATGTTTTCTACTATCTGAGACTGTAATCTGGGCAAATCCCACCTATCATTAAAGTTGGCTGTACTTGCTCAGCATTAAAAGAAGGAGACCTTTGGGCAGGCAGGGAATTGGAATCCAGGATCAGGGATAGACACTTCTTCACAAGTTTGGAGTTTGGTATTTCTCAAGCCTTGGCGTCAGGGATGTTTACTCTCAGGTTATGCAAAGTCCTAGTGAGGGTTCTGGAAAAAGTGAGCTGACAACTTTGACTGAGATGAGTTTTTTGCTAATTCCTGGGACATCTTGCTTTTATTAGCCCATAGTTATTGTTGCATTGTCTATCCTGAGCAATGCGGCTATCACTCACTGTCTAGAACCTACATTTATTGTGGCCTTTATTGTCCGACAGTTTATATTCTGTTATACATCAAACCTGTTTTAAGCCATATTGCCTGGATCTCAGATGTTACTGAGATATTTTGGAATGTAAGTAGATTTTCTTTTGGGCATATTTAGAAGTTATCACACTATATTTTCAGAAATATTTTATCTTTGCTTTTGAGTCACTCTGCCATTCAACCTCTGTTGATTCTTCATTAACTTCAATTAGATTTTACTTGTCTTTTCCTTCAGAGATAATATTAAAACCCTATAAACAAAATTTTATTCCTTTATAAGTACTATGTCTGAATGTGCCAATGGTATGTCTAATTTCAGATACATGAGCTTAAAGTTAAATGCAAATTTTAATTTCCTTTATAAAGGAGCTGATGAAAATCCATTGTAAAAAGGTTATGAGAAAAAAGCTTATCTTATAATTGCAGCCAAGATTCAAGCCATTATTTAAGACATGAAGCATTTGGCAACAAAATGATTGTTGTCATTAAAAAGGAAGCCCAACACATTACTCTTAGGCTGAGAAAAAAAAAAATAATTTAGCTGTCATTGTTACTTAAGGAGCAACACAGGAAGATGGCAGAAATTAAAATGACCAGCTTTACCTTGAAGAGTATAATATATATATTTTTTCAACTAAGAAGCAGAGATAGTTAATAAACACATCAAAGAGATTACTTATTGGTAAGTACTTGACATTTAACTAAATTTGTATTCCTTTAATGCATAGAGGAAGCCACTAGAACTTTACCAAAGTGGTAGTAAAGAGATAAGGTGGCCTTCTTTTTTCACTAGTATACTGTTAGCAGCCTGAGGTTTGTCACTTAATGTCATTGTTGCCAAATTTGTAGGATTTCTTATATTCATCTTTGGAAAGAAGGGTTAGGGTGAGGCCACTGAGGTCATCCTGGCTGAGTTCACCTTAGTTTGGATGAAGAGGGAAACAGCCACTGGAGATTTGTGTAGGTAAGTTTTTGGAAGGTTCTATTATTTTTGGAGGCTTCAGAAAAGTCCAGTGTATTTATCATCAACGCCTCCCAAATAGTTTCACCAGACATCCCATCCCATGGTAATCTGCTGAATCACTGTCTAACATGGTTCTGGCTGTCTCTTTTCTCATCTCCCCCCAATGCAGTGCTCTTCTCTCTCTTCTTGATAGGAGAAAAAATTGGATGAAAATTCCCCCAAATATTTTCAAATGGGTTTTTTGTTCTAACCTCATATATATAGCTTTTTCTTGTCAAACATACTTGCCCTAAGTGTGATTGCATTGCATCTCTGTGTGAACTAGACTCTCTTTTTATACTAAATGGGGTGGGAGTGAGGAAAGAGACAGCACAATCAATTTTGGCCTTTCAAGCCCTGCATAGGTAGCTTAGTTGAATAGAGTATCCTCCCAATATGCTAAGGTAACTGGTTTGATCTGGGTTAGGGCACATAAAAGAATATACATGAATCAACCAATGCATGCATAAATAAGTGGAACCATGAATCAATGAATCAATGCCTCTTTCTTTCTCAAATCAAATCAATAAATAAAAATTTTAAAAAATTACACCATTTAAGAGCAATTAATGAAGGGACTATTTTCGAGGTTGTGGGCAAGTTTAATGGAGACCAACTAAGAATCTCCTTGGCCTCTCATCCTCTGATCTGCTGCTGGTGCCTATCATTGACCTCACTCAGTTAAAAGCCCTGGATTGCTCCTTGATGCAGGTCAACTTCTGGCACACAGAGATTGATGTCTGTATCTGGATAAAAAATGGTTAGCACCTGAATTATTTTTGGAAAATTATCATTTTCCTAGCATTCTTTGGGCTTCTTTCTTATCCCATCAATTAATGTCTACAGAAATCCAAAACTAATTTCTGTGCGATTATTCTAATGAATTAGGGAACTGACATACAAAGTAAAAAAAAAAAAAAAAGGGGGGGGGATCAAGGGTTTCCATGCATTTGCTTCTTATTCACAGGCTTAACAAACCTAAGCAGAGCACAAGAAAGTAAACCCACAACATTGCCTAGTCTTCATTTATGATCCCAATTGCAGTGTAAGTGAATCTGGAATAATGTGTTGTGAATTCTTCAGGCAAGGGAGGTGCTCATCATTTTAAAAGTTTTATTTTTATTATTATAGTTCTATTTCATTTAGGTGTTTCTTCCTTTTATTTGTTTCTATCCCTAGTCCAATTATTGTGTTCTACTTCTATTTATCTTCTTATGTCAGTTTAAATGAATATCCCATTTTTTCTGACAAGGATGAAACCACTATTGTAATTAGCTGAGAAACTGTCTATGTTTCCCTTCACCCTTTTCCCAGAGCAATGGAGTTACAGAGTTGTTTTTTAAAGAGTGTGGACATTCTAAAGAAAATATTTTAATGATGGACTTCCTATATAACCTTTTCTCCCTTGACCCTGTACCTTACAGTGGATTATGGGACTCTCTCCTTCATCTCATGGAGGATGTACAGCTATCTTTCCAAGTTTGTGAGTGACTCCATTTCTGCCTCACAGGTTCTCTTTTCTCCGAGTCCTCATTCAACCTCTTTATCAGACTAACTTCTGGCATTCTTTCAGGTTTCATCTAAATGCCATTTTTCTTTTCCAGAAGCTTCCTCTGATTCCTAAGACTGGGATAAATCTGTTGTGGACCTCACTATACTATAATTAATCTCGTTTATCTGTCTTTGCTTCTAGTTCATAATAAGCTCCGGAAGGGCAGGAACAATAAGTCTCCTGTTCACCTCCATTCCCCTAATACGAAGCATGCAGTAGGCAGTCGTTAAATACTTGCCTGGTGGAAATTGAGTGTAATATAGCCAAAGACCAACCAAACTACAACCAGGGTGGTTCGGAAACTCAAGAGTTTTATCAGTCATGGTAGGCTATCTCACACTGTCAGCTTTTTAAACAAAATCTTCTTGTTTGTTTTTTGGTCAGTAGTAGTTTTAAAGCTAGAATTTTTGCATTTAGCAAATATAGTGAATTATAACCTTACTGCAATTTACAAAAAATATAGAAAATTTGGCAAATATTTTTGCCTGCTGCATTTTTATAACTAATTATTTTGGGGGAGGCTGCAAATTTAACTTTCTTTACATGGTCCTTCTTGCTTTATTTCTGTCTGAAGGAAACTGATATGAAATGAACTTTAGAAATCTTTTTGTTCCTTTTTAACTCTATTAATGAAACAATATGCAAAGAATACTAGACTTGTGCTCATGAGCCCTAGATTTCAGGCCCTAATTAACCATGTTTTTACATTTCTAAAACAGAGATAATAATAGTACCAATTGCGTAAGGTTGATGTGAGTGTTACATGAGATGGTCCACATAAAACATTGAATGTAGGACAGCAATTTTCAACTGCTGCGCTGCAAGAATTTCTAAAACATGTAATACCTGACCATTCAGTTATGGGTTCTGACCACTTTTCCCTTAGATGGTCTGGGGGGAAAATGACAATAGCGAAAACAATAATAGCTGCTTTGTCTGAATGAATCAAAATTATACCTATCTTTTTGCCAGATTGGCCAAAAATGTACTTTTGATGTGCCACAGAATTTTAGTAATTAGTTTATGTGTACCATGGGATGAAAAAGGTTGACAAGAACTGATGTAAGGTTTGGCAAGTAGTAAGTGCTCATAAAGTGATGACAGTGGTGTTATTGACGGTAGCGGTGATGGTGATGATAGACACAAAATTACTTAATGTATTTGAATACCTGCTGCTTTATCTACATCACAGGATCAGGGCAGCCATGTGAAAATAAGAAAAAAATAGGTGCAAGTACTTTATAAACTAGTTAATGTACATTAATAATAGTAATGTTGTACTAATAAATAATGATAAAAATAAATGTTGTAGGGATACTTAACCCCTATTCCAGTTTCAGTTCTGTTCTGTTCTGACCATATTATTCTCCGTTTTTCTTTCTGTTCCTTATTGTCAAATCAAGAGTCATGATTGGGAATAGAGTTTGAGTGAGTCAGCCAAACTTAATTTTATAAATTTGATGTATCAGTTCTTAAAAGCTGAAAAGTTCCACATTCACAGATTCTTTTACCTTTACTGTCTTGAATGCCAAGAAAAGTTGTTGATTTAACTTTACATTTGTGAAAAGTAACTCTAAGTTGGCAAATAAATACTTCTGAACTATAAGAGATAAGTTTGCTATAAGCTTGCAAGTTGTTGCTTCTAGTTTTGTTTTGTTTTGTTTTTTTAAAAAAAAGACTGTTGATTGCTTTCATTCTTATCACAAACTGCAAGTTTCCAGGTCTCCAGCTGTGCTGGGGTCCCTAGTAGGAGTCCATTGCAATCTCTGTGGGCTTTTTACTTCTTAGGTGATTTTGTAACAAATCTCTAGGTTTTCTAGAGTTCTAACCATAGTTAACGATGTTGAACATCACTAAAAAAAGGAGGTATTTCTGTAAATTTAAGTATGTGAAAAATTAGCATCAGAACTTTGACTTTTTTATATTTTAAGATTTTTTATTCATTATTTCCAGAGAGAAAGGCAGGGAGGGAGGAAGAAAGGGAGAGAAACATCAATGTATGGTTGCCTTTCACCTTCCTCCAGCTACAGACTTGGCTGGAGATCTGGCTTGCAACCTGGTTATGTGCCCTGAAGAACTTTGACTTTTTATTTTATCAAATTCAACTTAACACAATTGCTCTTTCTTTCCTCTTTGATTAGCAGTATTAATGAGAAATGAGTGCATGATAAAAGACAGAAAAAGATAAAAACAGAATATAGAATATAGTAAGTCCTCAGTTAACGATGTCAATAGGCTTTGGTACTTGAAGTGAAACTGATAGGGAAATTGATTTTTACCATGGGGTAATTGATATAAACAAGAATTAAGTTCCTTCGCTGTATTAAGACTCATCAGCCTTTGAAAGGGTTTGAGCCTCATATTATTCAGTAGATGTCTCCTGAAAAGCTGTCTGCTAAGCAAAGTCATACAATGTTAGATCTGCAAGGTACCTTGAGGCCATGAGTTAACTTCCTTTCCTTGCTAAGCAAAAAACATACTTTAGTTACTGACAAGTTCTCCTCACACCTTATGTTCACTATGCTTTTATGTATTGTTCTTGTTTTGCCTTGGTTATCACATAAACACTTACCAGCAATCAGTACAATCAGTGTTGGCAAAATATAAATGTTAATGCCTTTTAATCAATGAGGCTTTGAGCAAACTTGGGCTGATGCCTGGAATAATCCTACTTAGAGATGAATGGTGCAGCAAGTTTTAAGAATTTTTATTCTAATTAATGATGGTGATAGAAATGGCAACTGTATTCACAGTGACAGAAGAAACTGCAAAGTCATATGTTGTGGGGGCATGTGGGTGCATGTGTCCTGACCTCAATAAGTGTTTCACATTCCCAACTTTCTTGTTACATTTCCTTCTAGCTTCTGTGTTATTTAACAGTAAGCCTGAGTAATGCAATGCCTTAATACAATGCCTTTGCTGAACAATGTTACTAGAACAAATAAACCATACCACTGTAAAAATTGACCATTAACATTTTCTTAGTACGTAGGGAAGTGGGGCATCTATGCAATCTGTCCAACCTGCATACCCTAGTGTGGACTGAAACTGACCAGGCCTCTCTTATAACTAAAGTCCTTTGGATCATGGGCCTAGCCCTGTCACTTTTCTTTCCTTCCTCTGCTTCCTGATCAGAAGTATGAGATTTGGTGCCCCAATACCTGAGAAGATTAGGATATCTCTAGTCCTGGCAACCTAGATTAAAATAGTTGGAGCCTAGGCATTTAGATTTTTCTTAAGGCCATTTAGCCACTTAGCCTTTGATTTTAGAACATATTTGTGATGAGTAATCAAGGTAAACATGAAAATGAATTTTATTAAATGTGGAAAAAGAACTGCATTTTAAGAACAATGTTCACCTGAAAATATCTGTACATCCATTTCGGACTTTAGAGTCTCAACCTTTCCATGGACAGATAAAATGAACACTATAGAGAGGCCACTATTGAGTTTCACCCAAGTCCTACTCCTGGGACTTATCCCCCACACCTCCACAGCCTCTATGTGACAGAAATTCTGCAAGATTCTTTTTGAGGGGAGCTTAAAGCATCCCAGGATGGAGAACATAAAGAGGAGTCTGTGTAGTCATGCCTTTGGATGAAGGCAGAAAACTGTAGATGTTTGTGACCTTCACTTTGCTGGGCATTTCCAGATGTTGATGGATGGTATTTTCTTAGAAGAGCAACTACTATGACTGCTTAGCTTAAGCAGCATGGGGAGCTAATTCAAGTGACCTTGAGATATGAGGGGAGGTATGGGGTGGGCTATGAAAAAATGGCTTTACCCTGACTTTCAAGAACATCCCTATGCGAGACAAACAGACTGGCCTGCTTTCTTATATGCCAGCTCCTTCTAGTCTGGTGTCCCTTCCCCACATCAGATCTCTCCCCTAGGTTGCGTAATTGCTCTTTTTTGAGAAACATTTTTAAATTTTTTTCTGAGATTATGACCTTTTCTCATTTTTAGTGTTAAAATGTTCTTTCATAAAATAAGGGTGATAATAGATGGTATTTCTTGTTTTCGACTGCCCACTTGGCAAAATCGGCACTTGGTGACCTTCTGCCAATTCTCCACATTGTTTTTGTGTTTGTTTAGTCCACTGGTCATTGAACTCCCAAAGTCAGAACACCAGTGTCCTAAGGGCAGGGGTGACCAGGAAAGCTTGTGGGTGAAAAAAGGTCTTGCAGACACTGGAGGCAAGGCTATCAAGTGCCAGAGGAAGGGAAAAACAAGTAGGTACTCAACGGGAAAGAGGTTAAGTCAGAGGAAATGAGATTAGGTAGCAAGGAATAGGACTTGCAAAACTCTGGCATGGCAGGTGGAAAAGAAGCAGCCTTAGAGGCAGAATCATAGCACAGGTACATGCTGATGTGAGCACAAGACTCTTTCCTTAAAGTATGGGGGGTAGTCCTGGGCCTTGAATTGAGAAAAAACAAAAACAAAAACAGAGAAAATAGGTAAACATTACAAAATATTATCTTTCATGCTTGTTTTAATTTTTTGTTTTCATCCAAAATGTCAAATGTTCTTTTTTTTATGTTTAAACCACTTCATTCTTCCAAGAAGGAATATTAATATTTAAGTACATATAGGTAAGATGCAGCACCAGCCTAAGTGCCCATCAGTAGATGAATAGATTAAAAAACTGTGTTATGGCCCTGGCTGGTAGCACAGTGACTAGGCACTGGCCCATGAACCCAAAGGTTGCTGGTTTGGTTCCCAGTCAGGGCACATAACAAAGTTGCAAGCCAGGTCTCCAGCCAGGTTCATAGCTGGAGGCAAGTGAAAGGCAACCATACATTGATGTTTCTCTTCCTCTGTGCCATCTCTCCCTTCCCCTCTCTCTAAAAGTAATAAAAAATCTTTTTTTTTAATAAAGATTTTAAATTTTATTTTAATTTTATTTATTATTTCCAGAAAGAGGGGAAGGGAGAGAGGCAGAGAGGGAAAGAAACAGAGAAACATCAATGTATGGTTGCCTTTCACCTGCCTCCAGCCACGGATCTGGCTGGAGACCTGGCTTGCAACCTGGTTATGTGCCCTGGCTGGGAAATTGAACCAGCAACCTTTGGGTTTAAATAAAATTTTTTAAAAAGTTCTTTAAGAATAAACTTGTGTTACATCTACATAATGGAATAGTACAGAGCAGAAAGAAAGAAGAAAGAATTCCTACCCCTTGCATTGGCATGGATAGAACTGGAGACTATTATGCTAAGTGAAATAAGCCAGTAAAAGATGTATGAACTCAATTATAAGAGGAATCTAATGAACAAGCAAGCAAAAACAGAGCCAGAGACATGGAAATAGGGAACAGACTGACAGTTGCCAGAGGAAAGTCGGGGAGAGGTGGAACAATGGAGAAAAGGGGAAGGAATTAGTCAAAGGGCATGATGAACCAAATGGTTTTCTAAGTGGAAAGTTGAATTTTCTTTAAAGTTACCAGGTTATCAGTCACAGTTGCTAGTCTCCCATTGGGAGAAAAGCCCGTTTACCCGAATCTTCACCTAAACCAGATTATTGTTAATGCTTGTAACTCTTGCACCCAAAAGAAATGGATAAAAAAAAACAGATAGTACATTGAAAGCTGACTTAATCTGCATTTTCTTGTTTACTAGAGATTCAACATCTTTTCTTCTGTTCAGGGCATTTGTACTTCTTTTGAAATTGCCTATATGAAATTGACTATTTAATTTTCCAAAACTTCATGTGGCAGGCAACTCCTGGTAATTAAGTTTTGTCAAAGAATAGAATATACCCCCCTTTCATCCCTTTTTTAAACTTTACCAATCTACCCACCTACTCTAAGAGGTTAAGGGCTTGATTTTGCATTTAGAGAGCCTTCATTTGGCACTTGGGCTTTACTGCTTACTGTGTGCCCTAGCTCTTAAAGCTTCAAGCACAGTATTAATAATACATAGATAATAGAACCTATTCCATGGAGTTATTGTGAAAATTAAGTGAAGAAACTGCATGTACAGAGCTTAGTACAAGGTTTGGCATGTTGTATAAATGGTAGTAATCATATTCAATATGAAGAATTCCACACTATTTATTACAAAGACCAACCCAACTCTTCCACCCCAATTAGAACGATTCCTCCTCTTCAAACTCAACCCATATCAGGCATAGATAGTCTGTGGCTTCTGTGTTGAGTTGGTCTAAGTGAGCTGCAATTCCTTTTGAGATATTTCTGCACATTGAAGTAAGCGCTCACTTTGCACTTAGGATTACCTCTTGCAAACAGTTCAGAAATTTGAATATATATTACTAAGTTAGAAAAAGTGTGGGAATTGTTGCTATGTAGGATCTTAACTGAAGCAAAGTACAAAATTAACCAGAATCACAGTAGTTGTTCTGTGCTGTAAATTATGGGAGCAATAACTAAAGTGAGTGAAGATTGAATATAAGAAAAAAAGAAGGAATTTTCAGTTTTCTGCTAGAATATTCTAGCAGAATTATTTGTCATTATTGTTAATAATTATAATACGGAAATGGTCATATAATTAAATACTACCTTTATAAAATAGTTTATGGCTAAAATCACTTCATAAAAGCAGCAATTAGTAATTTCTCTTAAGAATTCTAATAAGAAAATACACCACTCTGAATAATTATTAGAAAATAGGAAATGTTTCTTCCTTTCCTCTTATAACTGAATTATAATGTGTAAAGCTATAAAACATTTCATAAAGGAGTTATAAATGTCATTCCAGTTTCTCTTACCAGTAACTTTTATTTTATTAAACTGGAATATCTATTAAAATGCAAAAGGTAGAACTAAGAATTTAGAGTAATGATGTTGATAGCTTCATGCTTCAGAGACTTTTCCCCTTGATCTCCAAAATTTACATGGGATTTTTGAGAGAAAGCAGATGTTATGCCCTCTTGGTGAATATCAAATACATGTGCCGTGAAGAAACTTGTTGCATGAAAGAATACAAGAAACCATGCTGGTATAATCCAAGTCCTCAGTTCCCCAAATTGGACTCCTAAAGTTCAAACAAAACCAGAGTTGAAATAATTAGGTTGATGATTACCTCAACTGCTTACTTTCTTGCATCTCTAAATGTGCATTCAGCAGCTCTGGGAAATGAACAAATAAAACAAGCATTGGGATTTATGCTTCTAACTCTTGGGGCCCTTCCTCATCACATTTGTGTTATGAATCATTTAATATGAATTAATCTTCAGAGAATTATAGAATGAAGGAGATAAAGTAAATGGACTTAGTTATTTAGTCTAAAAGAAATTTATTTTATAGACAGGAATGTCCATTGGGTGATGTACATGAACTTGGACATACGTAGTATCAGGCCATCACTGAGAAAAATTTGGCATCTACAGGATAGACGAACAGAAACATCAATCAAGACCATCAATCCTCTTGGGTTGGGAGTTGACAGTTCAATTAGGATCACAGGATAAGGTGGACCATGGAAATCAACCCACAACTGTGTTAATAGCATTATTTTGTCTTTCTGACTATCCTATATGCCGTTCTATTATAGCATTGATGAGTTCCATGAAAATTAGATATTATTTAAAAAGCAAAAGAAGAGGATGTGAAAAATGTGTACATGGGAGGAACTAAAAAGTGGAATTTAGTTATAAAAATTGTATATTTATCCTTACATGTTTAAACTTCAATTACATTCAAAATACTCTCCATTTGATGCAATACACCTATCAAGACATTTTTTTCTACCGCTCTGCTCAGAACAGGTTTTGAATTTGTCCATTTGATGCTTTTTAAGTGCTTTAAGTTTTTTGTTTCACATCTTCCACATCAGCAAAACATTTTCATTGAGTACTTTTTTCATCTGAGGAAACAAAAGTTACTCTGGGCAAGACTGGATGAATAGGGAGGGTGGGGCATGGGCTCCATTCTATTTTTGGTCAAAAACTGCTGAACACTCAGCGTGGTATTGGTAAGTAAATCACCCATCAAGAAATGGGCAAACACATTAAAAGAATCTTCAAAAAAATTCACTGAAGCCGAATACAGCCTCTCACAACACCATCTGGTTCACTGATGCTGATGGGTTCCTAGAACACTCACCTAGCTGAGGAAGCCTGTCCTACAAGGGCCTACCCTCAGAAGATCATTCTGATTTTTTGGGGTCCCTCTCATATGAAGGGGATTGTGTTAATAGAGGTTTCCTTTCAAATAATGAGAAAATATAGAGAATTTGGCTACTCAGGAAAAAAAACATTGAAATGATTTTAATTGAAAGATAGTTCTTAGGTAAGAGAATTCTTTCTATTATATAACAGAACAAAACAAACATGACCAGTATGTATGTCTGACCCAGCGTGTCACAGTGAATGATACATCTGTAAGGAAACCAAACTTCAACATGCTCATCAAGGTCTAGGTGCTGGTGCTAGTAACAACTATAAAGAGACCCCAGTACTAGGGGCCAGGTTTCCAGGGCATTATACTATATTTTTAAGTAACTGCAGTCCCAGAATTCTGATTAGAGGGTAGATATAACAAGCCACTGAACATGATCTCCTGAGGGTAGGACAGTGCTAGTTACCATGGGACAATGGTAAAAGTCTGGAGACTGCGTAGAAGATTCATGTCAGTCTCAGCTTCATTTTATTTTAAAGATTTTATTTATTATTTTTAGAGAGAGGGGAAGGGAGAGAGACAGAAAGGAAGAGAGATAGCAATGTATGGTTGCCTTTCACCTGCCTCCAGCTGGGGACCTGGCTGGAGACCTGGCTTGTAACCTGGTTATGTGCACTGACTTGGAATCGAACCAGCAACCTTTGGGTTCAAAGACTGCTGCCTTATCTACTGTGCCACCAGCCAGGGCTCAACATATTTTGACTATGTTTTAACAAGTTGGGTAAGTAATTTTTTTTAAAGATTTTATTTATTGTTTTCAGAGAGAGGGGAAGGGAGAGAGGCACAGAGGGAGAGAGACATCTTTGTATGGTTGCCTTTTGCCTGCCTCCAACTATGGACCTGGCTGGAGACCTGGCTTATAACCTGTTTATGTGCTCTGACTGGGAACCAAACCAGCGACCATTGGGTTCACAGGTCGGTGCCTATCCACTAGCCACCAGCCAGGGCCTCAGCTTCATTCTCAAGTACCTGTGAAATTATGGGGGAATCCTAGCATCTTTCCCTGTGACCGAAGATGGGACTAGATAATTTCCAAGGTCTCTTTTAAACCCTAAAAATGTAAATGATGTTAGTTTTGACAGGCAATACCCTCTTTCTTTTTTTCAGGAAATATATTTATATTGTTCATTTTAAAAGTTGAAGGGTTTAATATTTTCTGTTGGGTCCTTGGACAGTAGCACAGTGGATAAGGCACCGGCCTGCAAAACCAAAGGTTGCTGGTTCGATTCCCAGCCAGGTTGCGGGCCAGGTCTCTAGCTGGGTCCATGGCTGGAGGGGGGTGAAAAGCAACCATACATTGATGTTTCTCTCCCTCTCTGCCTCTCTCCCTTCCTCTCTCTCTGGAAATAATAAATAAAATCTTTTAAAAGATAAAATAAAATAAAATTTTCTGTTGGTTTATTCATATGTACTTATATTTCAGCAAATGAAAAAAACACAATTGACATTTAAATTAAGCATTGTAGACAGGGTGTCCATCCTTTCTGAGGCTATGATTTTGTAGAAATAAAGAATATTCTTTGATATCTGGAATATGATCAAAAGTCTACAGAAATAGGACAAAGAAGGCTTTGCCTAGTTGCCAGAAGATTGGATTTCATTAAATGCATAATATTTCTGGCTTCTTTTTTTTTTTTTTTAATCTCCAACTCCACCCTGCTGCAAAAATGTAATTTGGGTCAAATACCACATCCAGGGATGAGGCAAATTTAATTCTTTTCATTCTGGATGAAATACAACTGATACATTTTTTACTATTTTGGTGCAGTCTTCAATAGAGATCATTATCGTAGTTAATCAACAATATTTTTCAAAATGATGTTGGCAGTAAAGATGGCATTATAAAAATCATATCTACCAAAGTAAATCTTTCTAATATATAGTTGGCATGTATAAATTATAAAGAGAGCCTCTAATTTATTAAAAATGCTTGAAAGAGATATAATCTATATTACATTTTACCATTTTCCATCAAAACTATAATTTATCCCAGGCTTATTTCAGTTAGTGTTAAGATGATATCCTTCTTTCCTTTAAAAATATAGTGTTCACAGTCTTTCTGCCATTGAGGCATTTTACCAAGTGTACTGTTCATATTTTCTGTGAACTCTTAATTATTTAAAACTCTCCCTATAATAAAATAAAGATATATGAGTATGTGCACATTAGAGTCACAGATAATCATATATGCCATCCATGTGACACGTACACACATGACTGAATTCATTCATTTACCAAATAGTGACTGAATGTCTGCTCTATGTCAAACAGTATATTAGACATAGCACTTGAGATGGTTAATTTTATCTGTTACCTTGACTGTCCAAGATGCCCAGATGAAACCTTATCTCTGGGTGTGTTCATGAGGGTGTTTCTGGACGAGGTTAACATTTGCATCAATATACTCAGTAAATTAGCTTGCCCTACCCAGTGTGGGCAGGCATTATCCAATCTTTGAGGACCTGAATAGAATAAAAAGGCAGAGGAAGGAGGAATTTACCTCTTTAGCTTCCTGTCTGCTTGCTTGAGCTTAGGTATTATTGTTGTTCTGCGCTGGGACTGGAGTTTACACCTTCAGCTCCTGGGTCTCTGATCTGCAGAAGGCAGATTATGGGACTTCTCATTCAGCTTCTATTATTGTGTAAGCCAATTTCTTTCTCTCTCTCTCTCTCTCTCTCTCTCTCCCCCCCCCCCCCCCCCTCCCCCCCCCCCCCCCCCCTCATTGCTGCAGCATAGCAATGCTGAGTCTGTGAAAGGGAAGGAACTCAGATGCCTTTACCCCTTCTAGTTGTTTTGTGTACCCATTTATGAAGAGCGGAAGAAAGAAATTGTGTATTAACAGATTCCTGTGGGAGGAATTACCGGTATGTAAAAGTTAGGATGTTTTTAAACCTCTAAGTTGATTTTCATTTCCTTGTTTGAGTTTCCATGCTTTAGTAAGCACGAAAAACAATGTTAAAAATTTGGGTGCTAGAACCAGCCTACATGGGTTTCAGTCACAGCTTTGCTATTTTTTTTAGTTCTGGGATCTTAGACATGTGACATACCTTAGTTTTCTTACCTGTAAAATAGAGATGATAACTCATACCTATGAGTAGTGCTAAGGTGTTATACATAATGAAAAAATCCACCCCCATTTCTGAATCATTTCTTTATTTTCCTGTTATAGTAACTTTATTTTGGAGTCTATTTTCTTCTTTTGGTGTTTAGAAGAACTTTTGTCAAGAATGGAAAACATGACCAAGTTTTGGTATATGGTAAGGTGCAAGCTGTGTTTTGTGTACTTACCTCCCTGAAGACTCTCCATGGCTTAGTTTCTGGCCTGTCGCTTTTGTTCTCAGGGCTTCAGGTTCCCTATGCAACAAAAACACAGAGCAGATGTTATGAGGCTGAGCTAATGGTGGCTTGTAACACTGAGCGCCTTGACTGATGAGTTCAAAAGCTTTCTCCTAACAATTCAAGATTGCCAAGAATGAGTGAGCCAAGAAGCAAAGTTATGGCTTTTTGCAAACCCATAAGGAGTCATTCTCAATCTGCCCTTGACAAGTATGAGGGTTTAGAAGATTGTTTTGTGGTGCAGCTGAATCCCTAGCGTGCAGTGTTCCCAGGGAAGAAAACCAATAACAACAGATCCCACAACTCGTACAATTTGCTAAATGGGCTTCCTCACAAGTGGGGCGCTGGGAGAAATCTCACAATTGCCTGCCACTTTGTCTTTGAAGGGTAAGCAAGGAAATTTTTTCTCATTTCAGCTGCTTTCATTTCTTGCAACTGTGGATGGTGTGGAAATAACTTTGTTTTTCATTTTTGCTTCCATTCCAATGCTTACTGTTAATCAGCTTTACCTTTTCCATGGCCCAGCAACCTTCAGAATCGACATAAAATTCCAATAAATTCTGTATTTCACCCGTTCGGAGTTTTCACAGGGGAAATGTCTCATAGCTGTCTTTCTATCACTCAGACAGAAAAGTGAAAGGGGCAGGATGACAATGACCAAAATGAGGCAAGATATTTCAACCAGCCAATGTGTTGCAGAAATCCCACAGACTCACATGGTTCACACCAGAGTTTCCAAAGAAAGTTATCTGATTTTACTAATTTCTTTTTCCACTCAAATGGGCTTTCATGTGTCTAGAGTAAAGAGAATTTAATAATTCTCTAGAGACCAGATTCTGGCTTCTAGCAGGACTTTGTAATCAGGCCCTTGAAACTAATTCTGTCTGACAGACACTGGTTTTTAAGACCTATCTCACAACATTTTTGAAGTTCAAAATGACTGAGTTTCATCTCCCAAAATGCAGTTCATATTCAATAAGCCCTGACCCTAACCAGCTGATTTTTTTATGTTAATCTTAATATTTTTGAGTCTCATTCATCATTTAAATGGGTCCCTATGGCTAGTCAGCTTACCCAGTAGGAAAAAGACTGGAGTCTAAAAGGCTGTACTAATGATTTTCTTGGCCTAGAGAAAGTATTATCATAATTTGAGTGTCCTCAACTGTTAGATAACTAAATTTTTTTCTTCCTGAATTAAGTGACTGAATCATCACCTCTAAGAAATCATAGATATAATGTATTAATTACACTAGGTTTTAGGAGAAATTGTTTAATTAAAGCATATTTGATATATGATGTAAATTTAAGGTATGTAAGATTTTAATTTTGTACATTTACATATAGTAATATGATTTTCATTTTAGTGATAATTATCACCTCTATCATGTTATATAATTATTCTTTCTTTTTAGTTGTTGGAGTGGTTACATTCCAGTCTTTTAGCAAGTTTGATGATTGTAATATAATATTGTTGTCTGTAATCACTGTACTATGCATTGAAATTCTAGGGTTTATTTATTATTCATTGTTTGTGCCCTTAAACAATATTTGTCCTGTACCCCTGACTCCCCTGTACCCTGGTAACTACCATTTTATTCTCTGCTTATATGAGTTTGGTCCTTTTAGATTCTATATGTAGTAAGTGATATGATACAGTATTTGTCTTCTCCTGTCTCACTTATTTCATTTAGCATAATATGTTCAGGGTCTATCCATGTTACAGGTGGCAAGATGTCCTTCTTTCCAATGACTGAATAATATCCCATCACATATATAATACATCTTATTTATCCATTCATTCATTGATGGATACTTTTAAGTTGTTTCCATATTTTGGCTAATGTGAATAATGCTGCAATAAACATGGAAGTGCGGATATCTCTTCTATATCCTGTTTCATTTCCTTTGGGTATATAGCCAGAAGTCAAATTGCCTCATGATATAGTAGAGATCTATTTTTAATTTTTTGAGGAACTTCTGTATTATTTTTCCATGATTGAACCAATCTATATTCCCACCAACAGAGCACAAGTGTTTCCTTTCCTCCACATCCTTGCCAACACTTGTTATTTCTTACCCTTTTGATAATGGCTATTCTGACACATGTGAGGTGTGTTTCATTGAGATTTTTACTTGCCTTTCCCTAATGACTAAAGAGCATCATTTTATGGATCTGATAGCCATTTGAATATCTTTTATTGGAAAAATATCTATTTCCTCTGCCCATTTTTAATCAGACTTTGTTGTTGTTATTGAGTTGGATGTGTCTAATTTTATTCCAGTACTATACTATATTTTACTACTATTATCTTTGTAGTATAGTTTGAAATCAGAAGGTATAATACCTCTGGCTTTATTCTTTTTTCCCCTCTGGATTGCTTTGAGTATTTGGGGTCTTTTGTGGTTCCATACAAATTTTAGGACTGTTCCTCCCTTTTCTGTGAAGAATTCCATTGAAATTTTGATGGCATTGCATTGAATCTGTAGACTACTTTAGGCAATATGGATCTTTTAATAATTTTAATTCTTCAAAACCATGCACGTGGAATGTTTTTCCATTTCCGTCTTCAGTTTCTTATATTAAATTCTTGTAATTTTCTTTGTACAAAACATTCACTTCCTTGGTTAAATTTAGTTGTAGGTATTTGATTCTCATGCCATAGTGAATGAGCTAGTTTTCTTTCTTTCTTTTTTTTGAGTTGCATTATTATTAGTGCATAAAAATATCACTGATTTCTGCATGTTAATTTCATATCCAGTAACTTTACTAAAATAAGTAATTGGTCCCAACAGTTTTTTGGTTGAATGTTTTGAATTTTCTATATACAAATTTTACCATCCTTAAATAGTGAGTTTCACTATTACTTGCTAATTTGGATGCCTTTTATTGTCTTTCCAAAAATGCATATTTTTATTATCAAATATTTAAGAACATCTACAGAAATGATCCTGAAAGTCTCAGTCTCTCTCTCTCTTTCTCTTAGGTGAAAAAACTGAATCTGAAAAGGCTTTAATAATGGTGGCAATAATGTTTTTGTATTTACTTATACATTTTTTTGTATATTTTCCTTTACCATTTAGTCCCCTTATACCCCTTCTACCTACCCATAACCACCACACTGTTGTCCACGTTCATGAGTCCTTTTTCCTTTTTGTTCAATCCCTCCACTCCCTCATCTCACCCCCCAACCCCCTTAGCTATCATCTTGCTCTGCATCAATGAGCCTGTCTCTATTTGGCTTGTTAGTTTGTTCATTAGATTCTAAGTGTGAGTGAAATCATATGGTATTTGTCTTTCTCTGACTGGTTTATTTCACTCATCATAATATTCTCCAGGTCCATCTATACAGTTGCAACGGGCAAAACTTTCTTCTTTTTAATGGCCAAGTAGTATTCCATTATGTAAATATCCCATAGTTGTTTTATCCACTCATCTACTGATGGACACTTGGGCTGCTTCCATATCTTGTCAATTGTAAATATGCTGCTATGAACATAGGGGTGCTTATGTTTTTTGAATTAGTGTTTTGGGTTTCTTCAAATATATTCCCAGAATTGGGATTGCTGAGTCAAAAAACAGATCCATTTTTAATTTTTTGAAGTGTTTCCATACTGTTTTCCACAGTGGCTGCACCAATCAGCACTCCCACCAACAATGCAAAAGGGTTGCCCTTTCTCCACATCCTCACCAGCACTTACTGTTTATTGATTTATTGATGATAACCATTTTGACAGGCATGAAATGGTATCTCATTTTGGTTTTGATATGTATTTCTCTGGTGATTGAGCATCTTTCATATATTGGCCATCAATATGTCCTCCTTGGAAAAGTATCTTTTCAGGTCCTTTGACCATTTTTTAATTGGGTGGGTTGGTTGTTTGTTTTGGTGTGGAGTTTTATAAGTTCTTCATGAATTTTGAATATTAGCCATTTATCAGATGCATAGATGTATATGTTCTTTCATTCAGTGGGTAATCCTTTTATTTTGTTAATGTTTTACTTTGCTATGCACTTTTTAGTTTTATATAGCCACATTTGTCTATTTTTTCTTTTATTACCCTTACCTGGGAAGATATATCTAATAAAATATTGCTATGAGCAGTGTCCAGGATTTTGCTGCCTATGTTTTCTTGTATGATTTTTATGGTTTCTGGTCTAACATTTAACTCTTTGATTCATTTTGAGTTTATTCTTGTGTGTGATGTAAGAAGGTGGTATAGTTTCACTTTTTAAAAACTTACCTGTCCAATTTTCCCAACACCGTTTATTGAATAAGCTATCTTTCACCCAATGTATGTATCTGCTTGCTTCCTCTGTCAAATATTAACTGCTATAAAGTTTTGGGTTTATTTCTGGGCTCTGTTCTATTCATTGATCCATGTGTTTGTTTTTATAGCAATACCATGCTGTCTTGATTACCATGGCCTTATAATATAGTTTGATATTAGGCAGTGTGATTCCTCCAACTTTATTCTTCTTTTTTAGGATTGCTGTTAGTGTGGGGTTTTATGTAGTTCCCATAATACTTTCAAAAAAATCCTTAATTGTAAATGTATTCTTAGGGTTTTGAGATTACCAAGAGAAATTTTAGATTGATAAAAGATATGGAGTTTCTGAAGAAAAATATTATAGGGGAAATAAGGAAACATAAGACATAATGATTCCAATGAAAGCATGATAGATGAGGTGGGGAGAAAAAGGAAAATGCTATATGAGACTGAAATCAGTGAAGAAGAAATTGGCAGGCATTTGGGTTTAGGCTCTAGAGCACTGAGTTCTCGACACAGGATTGTATAGAATTAATAATCTGAAATTCTGCCCAGTGATTGGTATATTCTAGATGTTTAATATAGATTTGCCCCATTTCTCTTGTTTACTACTATCATATGCCATCAAACCCATTTCTTGCTTTTTATACATGGTCAGTGATGCTCTAATTGGGAGAGATGTAATAGGTAGAATTTGAATGGATAAATTGGTTGAAGGGGATGTGTGGTAAGTGGTATGAGCAAAAGCCAGGGGATGTATGGTAAAAATAATATACCAGTAAGGTAGGGACAGAGGTAATACAGTTGGAGAAACTACATAGATCCTAAAAGAATTCAAATCTGCTTTTTAGTTTCAGAAGGTCCATTGCCCTGAGACCTTGGGAGTTCATGGTGGTTTCATAATCCTGTATTTTCTACATTTTCCATGGATGCACTTTCATTAAACATTGTTAAGACAGAGCTCTCCAAGGCATGGATTTAACAACACCATTCTTATTAGTTTTCATACAAGATCTAGGTTTTATTTTGTTTTGTTTTTTAATGCTAGAATTGCCTGAGCTTCTGCATATTTTAATATGATGTAAACAATTTATGCTCCCAAGCATCATTGCATGCTGGTGCTCTGCAGACTGAAACAGAAAGAGGATGTTTGAGTCATTGCCATAGCCTATGGTTATTTTCCAATTTCCTTTTTAACATGTGGTCATTAATGTGCTGTGATAAAACCTATGGCTCTGTAGTTTAGCTTTGTTGCTTGTTATTAAAGAACTTTGAGTGTTTAAGCATACCTCAAACTCCACAGTATGTATATTATGTTCCCAGTCAACATTACTGTCTATCTCCTACTACTATATATATATATATATATATATATATATATATATATATATATATATATGTATATACACTCTGGCCAGAAATCAACTAAATTTTTCCCATTTTTCTCAGAACATGACTCAGTGCCTTTGTACCTGTAATCTTCCTGGCACATCCTTTCCTTTTTGTATAACTCGGGATCCACACAGTGGTACTTAAATCTGACAGCTGATCACAGATTGACTGGATTAACAACTGAAGGAGACAGATAAAGACAGTGGATTTCTGGTAGTCTTGAACAGCTCGAACAGGCTGACTAGGCCCAGACTGGGACACCATCTAATGTCACTTGTGGCAGATCCAGGAAGAAAAGAAAGTGCACCTTTGAAGCAGTATACAAGACATGGTGAGTGGAGTGACTCTCAGACAGTTATCCAGAGGGAAGAACCCACAAAAAGAGCAATAAAACAACCAGACAGCCCAAACAAATGGCATAAAGGGAATCCTAGGAGCATCAAGTTGAGGAGATTAAGGAGACTGACTACACCATTGAATTCCACAGGTCTCCTACCACAGAGAGTCACACCATGAAGACTGGTAGTCAAAGCAGACCAATCTAAGAAACAGAAATAAATAAGAAAGTCACCTAAAATAGGGAGAAAAATAAATACCCCACATTGAAAAGAGGAATAATCAAAGTGTGAATTAAAGGAAATTAAGTAAATTAGAGGAAAGCAAACTATCAGACATGAAATTTAAAATAATTATTATAGAGAAGCTCAATGAGCTCAGCAAGTTCAAAGAAAACTACAAAGAACTGAGTTCCAAGGGAACTCAGAAATGAGGGAGGAGAAATCACACCCAATACCAAAGAATACAAAGGATTGTAAGACATTACTATGCACAAACACATGACAAGAAATTTGACAACCTGGGTGAAATGGACAAATTTCTGGAAACATAATTGTCCAAAACTGAATCAAGAAGAAGCAGAAAACCTAAATAGGCCAATAACAACTAGTAAAATTGAGCCAGTAATTAAAAAAAAAAACCTCCCAGCACAAAAAACCCCAGACTGGATGGCTACACAGGTGAATTTTACCAAATATTTAGGGAAGAACTAACTCCTATCCTTCTCAACTTATTCCAAAAAATCCAAGAAGAGGGAAGACTCCCAAACTTTTTCTATGAGGCCAGTATTGTTCTAATCCTCAACAAAATATTGGCAAACCAAATTCAGCAATACATTAAACAGATCATACACCATGATCAAGTGGGATTCATCCCAGGTATGCAAGAATAGTATAAAATTCACAAATCAATAAGTATAATACACTACATAAACAAAATGAAAGACAAAAAACATGATCATATCAATAGATGCTGAAAAGGCATTTGATAAAGTACAGCACTCACTTATGATAAAAACACTCAGCAAAGTGGGAAGAGAGAGCATATATGCCTCAATATAATAAAGGCCATATACGAGAAACCTGTAGCCACCATCATAGTCAATGGGCAAAAACTAAAAGCTTTTCCCGTAAGATCAGGAACAAAAAACGGTGTGCACTCTTTCTTCTATTCAACCAAGTTTTGGAAGTTCTAGCAATAGTAATCAGACAAGAAAAAAGAATCAAAAGCATCCAAAATTGGAAAGAAGGGAGTGAAATTGACATTAGTTGCATATGACCTGATAGTGTGTAGATAACCCTATAGGAGATCCAGCAAGATGGTGGAGGAGTAAGTGGAGTTTCACCAATCTCCTCCAAGGTCGCATCTGGAATTATGTTTTTAGAGAAAAAGTCAGCTGGAATTACCAACAAAACACCAGCTGGAAAGAACTCCTATAACTACAGACAGACAGAAGAGGATGCTTCATTACAACATGACTGGTAGGAAACACAGAAATGTGAGAGGGCTGGCTGGGTCCCCACTGGAGGCAGCAGCTGAAGGGACAGAGCCCAGGGGCTCTGCCTGAGAAGGTTGGGATCTAGTCCCCAAGCTGGTGTCCCAGCTATAGCAACATGGGGAAAAGCTGTGGAGTTTGCTGGACTGAGAGAGCGCTGGAGACAGAGAACTACTAGGGTGACCACAGCCACAATACAATACATTGGCACCCATCTACCCTGGGCTCCACCGGAGAGAGGGCAAAGAGTACTGGAGACACGTGGGGAGAGTTTGTGGTGGTGGCTTGAAGGAGAGAAGTGGGGAGGCAGCTGTAAGGATCCTGGTGCTGACTCATCGCCAAGGGGCTTCCCTATGAGGGTCCTCATAGCCCCGCCCACTGGAAGCAATCTGCCCCGCCCAATGGTGTCTGAGCCTGGCGCCTGATCACAATTCTTTGATTTATATCTAAATAAACCTCTCCTGCTCTGTCCTGTCTGAGCATCAATACAATAGTTTGCACCTGAAGAGGTATTTCTCACCCAGCAGTGCCTGGGTCTGCAGGCTGATCAGAAATTCTCTGACTTACAGCTGGGTCAGTCAGCCCGCCCCACACAATGGTGTGTAAGCCTGGTGGCTGATTGTAGATTCATTGCTTTGCCACTGAGTCAGTTCTTGCTCAGCAGAGCCTGGGCCTGGCAGATGATTACAAATTCTCTGACCTACAACTGGGTCAGACAGTCAGCCCCACACAGTGGCAACTGAGCTTGGTAGCTGATAGTGGATTCATTGGTTCCCAACTGAGTTGGTTTGTCCTATCCACTGGCCTCTGGGCCTGGCAGCTGATCACAGATTAATTGGATTACAATTGAATCTTGCTGCCTAGCCCAGTGGCGCCTGAGCCTGCTGATCACAGATTCATTGATTTACATCTGAATCTGTCCCACCAGGCTGCACCTGAGCTGGTGGCTGATCCATTGGATTGCAATTGAAATTCTCTGTCTAGCCCACTAGGGCCAGATTTTGGTAGGTAATTTATTGATTTATAACTGAATCAGTCTGTCACCCTAAGCTGCATCTGAGTCTGGTGGATCACAGATCAATAGAATCACAACTAAATCAATCCTTCCAGCCTTGCAGTTCCTTAGCCTGGCAGCTGATCACAGTCTGATTGGATTAAAACAAAACTTAAAAATGGGGAGAAAAAGAAACAGTCCATCACCAAAAGGAAAGGAGGAATCCCCAGAAAGATGACTAAATGAAACAGAGGCAAGCAAACTATCAGATATGGAATTCAAAATAATGATGACAGAAAAGCTTAATGAGCTTAGTCAGCTCAAAGAAAGCTACAAACAACTCCAGGGGAACTACGAAGGACTCCAGGGAATCTACAAGGAACTTACTGAGAACTATACCAGCATCAGTAAGAGCCAGGAGGAAATGAAGAATACAACTTCAGAATTGAAGAATACAGTAGAAGGAATCAACAGCAGGCTAGAGGAAGCAGAGGACCAGATCAGCAAGTTGGAGGACAATGTAGAAAAATATTCCGAGACAGTGCAACAGAATGAAAAAAGACTGAACAAGAATGAAGAGGTTTTAAGGGAGCTGCAGGACAACATGAAACGCAATAATATCTATATCAGAGGGATACCAGAAGGAGAAGAGAAACAAGGAATGGAAAATCTGTTTAAAAAAAGTAATGAAAGAAAACTTCCCTGACATGCTGAGTGAAAACATTACTCAAGTTTAGGAAGCCCAGAGGGTCCCAATGAGAATGAATCAAAACAGACCAACTCCAAGACAAATTATAATTAAAATGGCAAATTTAAAAGATAAAGAGAGGATCCCAAAATCATCAAGAGAGGAACAGCAAATAACATAAGGGAGCTCCAATAAGGTTATCAAATGATTATTCAACAGAAACAATACAAACCAGAAGGGAATGGCAAAAGATATTTCAGGTAATGGAAAATAAAGGCCTGCAACCAAGAATACTCTACCCAGCAAGGCTCTCATTCAAAATGGAAGGAGAAATAAGGAGTTTCCTAGACAAAAGAAGACTAAATACATTTCTAGCAAACCAGCATTGCAAGAAATGTTAAAGGGTCTGCTTTTAAAAAATGAAGAAACAGAGAGACAGGGAAGAACACTAGTACAAAGGGGGAAAATGGCAATAAATATCAATCAATAATAACCATAAATGTAAACAGATTAAATGCACCAATTGAAAGACATAGGGTAGCTCAATGGATAAGAAAACATGACCCACATATATGCTGTCTTCAAGAGATCCACCTCAGAACAAAAGATCAACACAGATTGAGAGTGAAGGGATGGAAAATTATATATCAAGCAAATGGACATGAAAAAAAGGCTGGGGTAGCAATACTTATTTCAAACAAAATAGATTTTGTGATGAAGGCCATAAGAAGAGACAAAGAAGGACAAGACAAGCCTCCACAAATACAGGAAAATTGAAATCATACCAAGCATCTTCTCCAATCAGAATGGATTGAAACTAGAAACCAATCTCAAGAAAAAATACCAACAACACTCTAACTCATGGAGATTGAATAACATGCTTTTAACTAATGAATGGGTTAACAATAAGATCAAAGATGAAATCAAACAGTTTCTGGAAACAAATAACAATGAATACACAGCAGCTCAAAACCTATGAGACACAGAGAAGGCAGTCCTCAGAGGGAAGTTCATAGCAATACAGGCCTACCTAAAAACGGTTAGAAGAAGCTTATACAAACAACCTTACCATAAAGCTGCAAGAACTAGAGGACCACCAACAAACAAAGCCCAGAGCAAGTAGAAGGAAGGAAATCATCAAGATCAGAGCAAAATTAAATAAGAGACTCAAACTACAATTCAAAGAATCAATAAATCCAAGAGCTGGTTCTTTGAAAAAACAAACAAAATTGACAAGCCTTTATCCAGACTCATCAAGAAAAAGAGAGAGGAGACCCAAATAAACAGAATCAGAAACAACAGAGGACAATCACAACTGATAGTTCAGAAATACAAGGGATTGTAAGAAATTACTACAAACAACTATATGACAAGGAATATCACAACCTAGGTGAAATGAACACATTTCTGGAAATGTATAATCTACCAAAACTAAACCCAGAAGAAGCAGAAATCCTGAATAGACCAATAACAACTAGTGAAACTGAAGAAGTAATCAGAAATCTCCCAAAGCACAAGAGCCCCGGACCAGATGGCTACGCAGGTGAATTCTACCAAACATTTAAAGAAGAACTAACCCCTATCCTTCTCAACTTATTCCAAAAGACCCAAGAAGAGGGAAGACTCCCAAAGTCTTTCTATGAGGCCAATATTATTCTAATCCCAAAACCAGGTCAAGACACAACTAAGAAAGAAAACTATAGGCCAATAACTCTGATGAAGCTACAAAGACTGATAAGGACAAGACATGGAGAGGGCTGACCCCCACGCCTATGTAAAGTGACTGAAGAGCTGGATGGAATATATCAACTGCAAAAGTCCCTCCTGAGGAGCATGGGGTCTCAATCTCATGATGAGACCCTAGACCTAAAGCACTAGGGCCAGGAAGTGGAGCCTGCATAGCCTCTGGCAGTGAAAATCAGCAAGGATTCTGTCCATCAGGAAGCAGTCTGCTGCGATAGAATCCCAGGTGCTCTCCTAAAGGGCCAACACACAGGAGCTTGCTTTCGGGTACTCACCTGGGGCTCTGGTAGAAGAAAGTCTACTCAGGTCAAGTGGGACTCATAAAGAGAAGACATAGGTGACATAGTCCCAAAGAGAGATTGGGATGGTCAGCTACTGAGGTTATGGTCCTGAGTCAATCTTCCACATTACCCTCAGACACCATCTTACCAGGGTTGGGTAGTCCAATCTTTACAGCATCAACCAGGAGGGTGCACTAACCCAATCCTCTGAATACCGTCAACTCCACCTTACTAAGCTTGACTCCAACAAAAAGGACTACTGGCTGTACCCAACAAGGGCCTTTTGTGTTCTCTTTTTATGGAGAAACTATACATTCACTCAGACAGACATTAAATTGTGAGGCTTTGGAATGTGGACTAACCTTTTACCCTTCATGCAAGCTTGGCCAGTACTGCTGCCAAGAGGAGACTCTTTTGCTCTAACTTTCAAAGCCCCAGTGGTCCTGCCCTACTCAGTTCAGACCTGTAGGGGGAAGGGAACACCTCTCAGAGCAGGGACCTTTGATGGGTTCAAGTAAGCATGGTTATGCAACAAAAAGAAGGCAGAGAACTTTCATCCATCCAACAGGCTTGGCTGGCACCACCCCTAATGGAAAAAAGACTGCCTTGATCTGTTTTCTCAAGTCCTGGTGCCCCTACTCTGCAGAGATAGCTTCTACAATAAGGACAGCTGGCTGTTCCCAACCTGAACTGATGGTGTGCTTCTCTCAGGGGACCTAGAGTTGGAGACTCTTGCAAAGAATGAGTGGTATAGCTGTGGAGTTGGGGCCATGTTCTCTCCATTAATTTTCTGTCCATTTTGCCTTCAAGTAGGAGACCCATTAGCCCTGTGCTCCCAACCTAGTCATCCTACCCTATCGAGCATGCACTGTGTGGAAGGAGCAGTGGGGCATGTCCAGGTTTGGCCACTCTATAGTCTTCTAACAACTCTGGAGATCATCCAGGAAACCTCAAGTTGGGGCAGAGTAGCTGACAGGTGGTTGCCTTGGAACTTTTATGGCTTTTCCCCAGTTCAGATCCATGGGAAGCTGATCCTTGTATATAGCTTGGCTCTTCTTACTCACACCTAGGCCCAGTAGACACAGCCACAATCAATGAATTGCATGGTAGTTCCATACAGGTAGCCCAAATTCAGTTAAACTCAATGTCTAACACTGACCTATGTCAGAATTCCATCCAAGTGTGCCCAGAACCAACACAACCAATGGTAGGCTTCAAACCTCACCAGAACTGACCCAACTAGCCACACAAATGACACAACCAAAGGAAAACCACAGCAGGTGCCAGAACCTGGTGGGAACAATTCCACCTTTGGGGTAGCCCCTGAATAGTGGCAGAATAAGGTCTGTCTTTATAGTCAGTCAGCTTGAGATTTAGCTTCACTCATGAGCAATCCAACAGCATTCAGGACTCAACTACAACAGAGGGAGACACCAAACTACACAGGAAACCTTTCTGGAACACCTACATCAGGTGACCTAGAAGATGCACCACCGAGACCTATAAGGAGCCCATGTCAGAAAGCCCTCACAACAAGCTTGGGAATCATAGCAGATCTATTTAATACACAGGGTCAAACACAAAAGACAGACAAAATAAGGAGACAAAAAATGTCATCAGACAAAGAATAAATAAAATGGAAGCAATCAAAATATCAGATGCAGAGTTTAAAACAATGTTTATAAGGATGTGCAAGGACCTTAGCAGAAAAATGGATGGTCTTATTGAGAACTTAAAAGAAAAAAGCATTAAAAAAACAGAAACTCTAAAAAAGAGCCACTCTGAAATGAAGAATAAGTACCTGAAATTAAGAATACACTAGAAGGTACAACAAAAGATGAAATGTAGCAGAGAATTGAATCAATCATTAGAGGACAAGATACAGTCATAGTCAATCCCCACCTCATTGTCCATGCCCGTGGGTTATTCATACTAGCTCCTTGATTAAACCCTTCCCTACCCCTCTGGTAACCATCCTTCTGCTCTACTCCGTTTCTATGTCTCTAGTTCCATTCTGCTCTTCTGTTTGTTTTGTTCATTAGTTTCCTGTATTGGGTGAGATCATATGGTATTTGATATTATTTATTTTATATATATATATAGGTGTGTTTGTGTGTGTGTGTGGTGTGTATGTGTGTGTGTGTCTGTACTAAAAAACATAATTAATATGGCCCTAGCTGGGTAGCTCAGTTGATTAGAGTATGGTCCCAATGTGACAATGCTACAGGTTTGATCCCCAGTCAGGGTACATAAAAGAATGCATAAATAAGTGGAACACAAAATGACTTTTCCATCTCTTTCTGTCTGTCTCCTTTTCTCTCTCTCTAAAATCAATAAAAATATTTTTTAAAAGAAACAATGTGGCTGTTATATATTAATTTTTGGTTTCCTAGTTTTTTTTCATACTGGTACTTATTTTTAATCTATATCATCTGTCAAGGACAATATACCTTCTGTTTCTATATGTTTATGTCTCTTCTTTCATTTTTCAAAATTTTTCTTTATTTTGATGATATATTATTTAATGCTTAGAGATTCAGGATAGTTAGCTCTTTGTTATAGACTATATACTTCATCATTATGAAATTCTCTGAAATTCCCTTCTTAGACTAACTTAACACTTTTTGCCCTGAATTCAAACTTGAATCTTTATTAACATGACCTGGGAATGTTTTCCTCTAATATAACTTAACTTTTTCTAATTTGTTTTCTTTATGCAGACTACCAGTTATATCATGTTGGAACTTATTTGTCTTCCATATCCACTTTCATTTCTCTTTAATAATTTTTTCTAATTATTTATAATTCTTTTAATATTCAGCTTACTTTTAATATCATTCTATCAACTTTTCTTTTTCAGTTATTTCCTCTTGTTCTAAATATTTTCTTTAAAAGACTATTTTCTTGGACTTTTAATTTTAATTTATTAATTAACTATTCCCATTAAACTTTGTTTTAATAGGTCTTAAAATTCTGTGACAGATTTTGGTCATTTCCATTAACACATATTTATTTTAAAAACTAATAACTTAAAGCCCTGGCTGGTGGCACAGTGGATAAGGTGCCAGCCTGTGAACCCAAAGGTCACTGGTTTGATTCCCAGGCAAGGCAACATAACCAGGTTGCAAGTCAAGTCTCCAGCCAGATCCATGGCTGGAGGGAGGTGAAAGGCAACCTTACATTGATGTATCTCTCCCTCTGCCTCTCTCTCTTCCCTCTCTCTGAAAAATAATAAATAAAATCTTTTTAAAAAAAACCCAAAAAGTAATAACTTAAAAGCTGCCCCTACACACTAAAACCCAAGTGGTCCACAAAATTCTCCTTTCCTTCTAAAGGTTTTAAGATGTGTTCTAATTATTAACCAGTTCTTTACTGTTAACCTTAAAAGGCCAATTGACACAGAGCTCTGAGACTGTTCTTCCACCACTGAGTAAGACTGGGGTGGCAGGTGTTGGGGATAATATTCATTTAGCTTTCTGAGCTTTCTGGGCAGATTTCGTGACTTTCCCAGCTCCAGCTGCCTTCCTGTCCAATGCTTTGATGACTCCCAGCTTTAACTTTTTAAATATCAATGAAATGTATTGGGTTGGCCCAAAAGTTCATTTGGTTTTTTCCTTAAGATGGCTCCAGTAACATTTAGTTGTCTTTTAACTCATTCAAAATGAGTTTGCTAGATTGTATTGTGACAGATGTCATATCAGAATGCATTTAAAAAAAAACATCAAAACTGGTGAATTTTTGTGTAGCCATTTTAATATTAAAGATGGAAGAATATGCAATATTTTCAGCATATTATGCTTTATTATTTCAAGGAAGGTAAAAAACATAACTGAAATATACACAAAAGATTTGTGCAGTGCATGAAGATGCTGTGACTAATCAAATATGTCAAAAATGGTTTGTGAAGTTTTGTGTTGGAGATTTCTCTCTGGATATTGCTCCACGATCAGGTAGACCAGTTGAAGTTGACAGTGGTTAAACTGAGACTAATTGAGAACGATCATCAGCATTATACCAGGTGGGTGATAGCTGACTTACTCAAAATATCCAAATCAATAAAGTTATTGGTGAAAATGAAAAATGTGTTTATTTTTATTTTACAGAGAATAACTGCAGAAACTTTTTGGTCAACTCAATATTTGAGGAAACCATTTGTTTCTTCTGTAGTTGCTACCTGTGATTTTCATGTGCCTCTTTTATGTTACCTCTGGCTAGTTTGTGTGTGTGTGTGTGTGTGTGTGTGTGGTTGTGTGCATGTGTGTGTGGTATCTGTGTATGTTGGTTTTATGCCAGCTCCTTTATGATATTTTTCTTACCTTAAATGGGGCCATTCTTTTAGGGCTGGCTATTTGCTGGACAGCAGTTTCAGAAAGGGCTAGGGGAGTAAGCTGGGACAACAGAGTGCTTCATTATGCTTATGGGTCTCAATTCTTTTCCTTAAATTTCTGGGGACATAGTTTTGCACACTTCTCTTGGGATTGTGCTCGTTTAGCTTGCTTATATTGCAATGGAGCAATGTATTTGGAATTCATGTTTATAAATTTCATTTGCCAATTTTGAACAGCAATTGTAAAATTGCAATTGATTGTCACCTATCATCTATCTCTCTTTGCTCTTTTGCCAACGTACTAGTTGCAAAGATGATATGTCTGCCTCATTCCTCATTTAGTCCCACATTGCCTATCTCTCTCACCATAACTTACTGTTTCAAATAAGAAATCACTGGTCAGGTGCCTTAGGGCTATGTCTCCTTTGTTGAATTCCATGCCTTGCTTGAGGTCTGTTCAGGTATGCAACTATTACAGTCAATTGAATCCAAATCTTACTATATTCTTGATAGTTTTTGGTTTGGGATTATAGTAGCTATTACCTTGTAAGATGGAATTTCCTTCCTTTTGTTTCTTCTTGTGCTTTCAGCCAGTTTCAGAAGAGAAAACAGAGGTAGACGCACCCTTACTTTGCAATTTTTGACTCTACGTGTGTAGGCCAGTGGTTGCCAAACTTGTAACACAGGTGTCAGGCCCACCATCACAGCTTCTGATTCTGGGACCCCAGAATTTCCACTTCTAATTAGTTCCCAGGTAATGCTGATGCTACTGGGTCATAGGCCACACTTTAAGAACCCCAGCTCCAAGCTACTGATTTAGTAGAGTCACCTCTGAACCAACCTAATGGGAGACAGGTGTGAGTCCCATGTCATAAATTTCAGTTGGTATTTTTATTAATTTTCTGTATAAAAAGGGAAATAAATATATGTTCAGTGACAATGTTGTGTAAAGACTTGCTGAAAGTGCAGTAAATGTTTACAGTTATTGACTTAGTGGGAATAGCTATGTTTATTTTTTCCCTTAAATAACCATTCGAGTTTTCTCATGATTAAGCTAGCTCTTTTTCCAGTTGGCCTCAGGTTTTCTAAGTGTAATTAAGGTATGATGTTAGGTGCACATATTATACAAAAACATGCACTTTTTGGACCTGAACTTCTACATAATTTTTAGTCTAAAGTACCCAGTAAATGTCTGACATATTGAACTGGCCTTTACCATGTATCTAAAAATATTCCATCTGAATACTTTCCACTCTGACCAATATATTTTCAGGTTTGGCATTTTGATGGCCAATTCCACCTCCCTTCTCCAGCATGGGGCAGAGATGTTGGTTGGGTGAGTCAAAGTATTTAAAATTTTTTAAAAATATTCAAAAGCTGCATCTGGGGACAAAATCTAATGCTTTGTTTGTAGTTCATTGTCAGCTCTTTCAACGGTGTCATTTGTGCTGCCTATTGATTGTAAACTGCTATTCAACCTGGATGTGGGGGTGGGGTGGGCTGAAGGGTAATTTCGGCATTAGTTAATCTCCACCAGAAATGCTGAACTGTAATCAGTGGAAGCTTTGAGGACTGCAAAGTATTATAAATCCCTTCAAAAAAGTTCTAATGCTGTGGATTAGAGGAGGGAAGAATGGGCCCTTAATTTCATCAGAAGCTCCCAAAGCATTTCTCGAGTTTAAACTGTGTTCAGAGCCATGTGTCTGAAAACTATTTGAAGACAATGTACAGTTGTCAAAAGAACCAACAAAACAAGAGCATCATAGTACTTTCACTCCTCTTCCCCTTTACAGTCAGTCCTTTTCTGTGTACAGCTCACAACTACATACATACTATAATAATGACTTACAGGAAGTGCTCATTAAAATCAAGAAGAAAAAGAATCAGGGATAAAGTAGGAGGAGGTTGCTTTAAAAATCAACCAAAACAAATGAAAAAAATGTTGACTAAGTAAGATGACAATGGTCAGTCCTTCCAAAATGTTGTCCTTGTGCAGTTTGACCCATGGTTTGCCATGTAGCCTGGAGCGTGAGCTGCTGTGGGATTCCTGCCATGTTCTTTCTCCCTACCTTGGCCGGCTGGTCACACACTCCATTACTAATGTGAAAAAGACTTTTCTCTTTTATTTCCTGAAAAGCTGCAGTTGCCCTCGATCCAGCTGGAGGCAGAAGGCAATAGTTACATGACATTTACACCTTCTTCAACTGCAGAACCTTCTAGTGTCTCATTTCATCCTTGTGTCCTTTGCATTTCCAGGGAAGGCTATAGATTCCCAAAATGTGAGCAAAGAATTTTTGCCTGTACCTGGGGGAAGTCTGGTTTGCTCTATGTTCCCACCTGCATATTTTATTTTCTCAATGGTGCCATTAGCTAATAGAATTCTGTTTTATTTTTAGCTTTAACTTTTACCATAATTTTAGTAGTACATGTCTTTATATGAAGAACGGGCTTGCTCAGAGTTTAAAGAAGTCCCTGGTATGATTTTTCAAACACCCCCATCTAAGATGCACAAGGAAAATTATGCCCACCTAAACTTACCAGAATGAAAGCTGTCTACAGTTCAGGCAGGCCATTTTGTACTGGTGAACTGACTTAGAGGTTAGGATGGGAACATCTGACTCCATAAAGGGGCTGACCAGTTGAAAAAGTTCACTGTCCTCACAAATCTCAGAGGTTTGATGAGGGATGTAGAAAGCGGATTTAGATTGGCATGTGAAGCTGCCGATTGAAAACATTTCAAGTATGCAACCTAGACTTGTTTACCCCCCAAAAGGACTAATATGGAAATCTAGGCTCAGAGACCCCTCCGGAAGTTCCTGGCATTACTAGGAGTATCATTCTTTCTCATAAGCTAAAGGGACATGAGGCTAAGGGATAAAGCATTCTAGCTATGTGTTTGTTAAAGATTATGTCTTCATTGGAATTTTATAGCATCAATGGAAACAATAATAACAAAAAGAATTCATTGAATCAATGTGCTAAGTCTCACACTTAAATGACTAGTCAAAAACTAGGAACAGTTGGCTTTATAAGGATATATGGATGCCCATGCTACTGTATTTAGTTAAGACAGCCAGGAGTTAGTTATAAATATCGACACCCTCATTAAAAAATATAGTGGAAAAGCACCCCAGGAAAAAGGAAATCAAGTATTTCATGAAAACCTTGAAAATATTAATATAAAAACAATTATTAGGTCTACGAACCTAGAATTAGTTTATTTTTTCCAAGTTTTGCTCCTTCTACTTTGTAGCATTTCTTGTAATAAATTTTGACAGCAGCAGCATTTGCTTACAGTAAATATCCTTAAAATTTTCCCTGAAAGCTAAGGTGTTTGTGAAAAAAAGGAACAGAAATAACAAAGATATAACAGAATGCCAAAAGGAACCTGAGAAAAACAGAAGGGTAATTGAATTTCTTTAATCCCTATGACTGAAGTAAATGTGGTTTTCAAGTGAACATCAGATCTGCCTGATATTTTCTGGACTACAAGTCCGTTGTTGTAGCAGAAGCACAGTCTGAGGCCCGGCCTCCCTGCCTCCCAGCTGGCCTGGCTTCCCATTTCCTTGTGGGCCCACAGCACCTATACATAAAGTGCATCAGTATTTACCTCTTGTTCATCTCTACATGGAAATACATGGAGGTCAGAGGTTGGATCCTTATATAATATATAACTTCCAATGTTGTTTCACTTCTAAATTACTCGGTGTTGTTGAGGAACTTTTTATATCTCTTGAAACCCTCTGTTTTATTTGTTTTATTTGGGAGTGGGTGTGGGGAATGAAGTAGGGTTGAGAAAGGGAAGGGGAGCATAACGGAGATAAAAATGACCTACCAACTCCCTTCTGGTTCAGGGGGCTGTTTGAAATTCCTATTTCAGATAAGTTGAGTCCCAAAGTACTGGCTATTCAAGTGTTAGAGACTCTGGCTGGCAGAATTTCCTGGGAGCCCAGATGGAAAGTGAGGTATAGGGTTGGGAGAAATGCTCTTGCACCTATAGAGAGGATGGGAGCTTCTGTAGGCAACTCCTGTGGCAGGCAAGTTGGAATTCTTAAGGTTGGCAGTGCCAAAAGTGAGGCTTGAATGTGCCTCCCAGCATACCATGTTGCAGCTTTAAGCAATTGAACTTTCTCTCCTTAGATGTTCCTGGGAAATTCTTGTCCACCCCAGGCTCTTGCTTCTCTCTGAGGAGAGGCAGAGCAAGGATAGCTTCTGACACAGGACCTCAGATGGATCTATGAGCCATGGACTTGGCTGTGAGAAGTGACATTCTGGAGGCCTGTGTTGGGGACTGGATTGTTTTGATTATAAGAAGAGCAAAGAGAATCTGCAGTGGCAGTAGGGGAATGTCATGGCCAATGTCAGCCAGACTTGGTGCCATTCTGGAGTAAATGATAAACAAAAAGGCCCAGATAGTAAACTTTCCATAGAAAAACATTGAACCCTGTGGAGCACATGGGAAGTAAGATCCCTTTTTTCTTCCCCTTCTGTGCTCTCCTTTCTCCTTCTCAGTTTTTCCTTCTGCTTTGCTTCTCTCTCTTCTCTTGCCTTGTCCTTCTCCTTCCTTTTCTTACTTTCTCTCAGGGTTTTGGCTTCTATGAAGCCCTGAGAAGAAATAAAAAACAGTGGATCATAATCATTGCCAGCTTTGATTTAAACTATTTATATTAGTCAGTATCCAATGGGAAAATAGTAACCATTTGAAGTATTTAAAGTATGGGAACTTAATAAGGTAAATTGGTTACATATATGATGAAAGATGTGAGAAACCAAATAAGAGAGAGTGGCAACCCAGAGATTAATAACAAAGGAAGGGATTTAAAAAATTAAGACATAATCGACATATTATGTATATCTAAGGTGTGAAATGTATTGATCTGATGCATTTACACATTGCAATTTGATTTATGGGATGCTAGGGGTTGGCATTATGCAGTGGAATTTGGAACCACAGCTGGTCTTTCTTGTCATGAAGCCATATAGAAATGTAGCCTGGGGCAGAAAGAGGGGTAGAAATGGCCAGGCTTTACCTTTTTTCCTTGCTCTCCAGTGCCCCACAAGTTGCTTCCCTTTGGCTGAAGCCTGAGCCTGCTGAAGACTCAGGGGATGCAGCCTGTAGGGGGCAGCACCTCCTTGTTCTAGAGCCTTCTTAGTGGGCAGGAGAGAAATATAGGTTGGAAAGCAAATAGACCAAGGCTTGGCCCACTCTTCTTATAGTATCCTTCTGGGCAATTTGAAATTGAGAAAATTGAGTGTGTGTGTGTGTGTGTGTGAGAGAGAGAGAGAGAGAGAGAGAGAGAGAGAGAGAGAGAGAGTGTTGAGGGTGGTGGTCTGATATTGAAAGAAGTTTTTAACTTTCCTGCCAGAAAAGCTAAGTTGAAGTTTATCCTGGCTTGATACTCAACTTTTAGACCAAACTTTTAGACCATATTCAATGTGAATTGATTTCAGAGACTTTAATAAACATTAGAATTTGTCACCAGTTCAAATGAGCTTATCTAAAACTGTATTCCAAGTGAGTAGTAGCAGAGAGAATTTTATTCTAAAATGTACAGCCAAACAATTCGATTAAGTGGTGTTCAGTCTTTACACTGAAGTGGTAATGCTCGTTTCTTATTTTAGTTATCATGGAAGAATTAAATAAGGAAGCAGATGTGTTTATATTAATTTACTCATGATGTTGCCACAAGAGGTGGGCAAACTTATTTAGATAAGATGCAAACTGGCTTAAAGGTTTAACAAAAAACAAACATTTAATAGCTGAAAATGTTTAATTAACATATTTTGCTTCTTTCATTTTTTGTGTCTCTCATTCTTTCTGTTTTCAGCCAAGAGAGACAGTACTGAAATGTCATTAAAAAAATGTTGATTTTGCAGCATTTCTCTGCCCTTGGGAGCAGGAAATACCTAAAATTCTGGTAGTAAGATGGTTCTTATGAAATTTCTCTAGTAATTTTTATAATGAAAGGGATTAAGTATGTTTGGGTGAGCATCCAGCATTTGAACTTTGTCACTCGTATGCTCCAGACCCATTCACATTCTCCCAAAATGTTTCCTCTCGCCTACATTAGGGAATAACTTTTAAGATCACATAATGAGTATAATTGAGTTCATACTGGTTTTGGATTCCATACTCCTTATGAATGTGAAATAGATTAAATAGAGGACACTTGAGAAGTAATGAATTCCAACAATAACATCAACTGGTATAACGAAGAGGTTGAGCAAGTGACTTTTTGACAGCATTAAAGTGGTACTGGCACTTTCTGCTTTTCAGGAGAAAAGAAGCTGGGGGTAGGTAGTAAGCGACAGTCAGCTCACTGTGGCCTCCTAGGCTACCTAGACAGCTTTGTGGCCTGTGTGGTGAATTCCCAGTTATCTGAGCCATGGAACTGATTTAGCTATAATATGCATAAAATAATGTCACATAGAAAGCAAAATAGAAAAATTATGCTGTTCTCATATCTTTCTTGAATCATGGGAAAGAATGATCTTTCTTTTTAAAGGTATTTAGCTCCTTGAAATAGATATCTTACATTTACACTGCCATAGCTATGAATAATTTGATTGGCTTAGTCAACATCTGAGAGGAAATAAAAGGCTAATATTCACTGGGTGCCCATTAGGTTCTAGTCTCTGTGGGAGGTGCTTGACAATGATTAGGAGGAATAACAGATGTTATTCAATTGATAAATGGATGGGTTGTCTGTCACAGCCACAGGCTGCACTAATTATCAGTAATGGCAGCAAAAGATGGAGGGTAGTAGTCTTATCTGAGTGAAGTTAGAATGGACTTTGGAGTCTGGTGGACTGCTGCTGCGTGTTTATTTTCAAATCCATTTCATGTCTTCCCCTTTTCCCCTCTCTTTCCCCTGCACCCTTATCTGTGTTACAGAGAAGCTATCCCTGTTATTTCCAAGACTTCTTTTCCATTCAGCGTCTCCCTAGGAGTAGTCCTCGAAGGCACTGGCAGGAGATCAGAGGCATAGAGGAAGGAGTAATGCAGGGTACTTATTTCCACCTCCCTCTGCTTCAGGGAAATTTTTAGCAGTGACAGTCTCTTGTGAAGCTCCAGCTCCTGCCAGACAGCTTGTTCTTCATGTCCCCAGCCCTCACTGCCTGAGCCTGCTGGGTTCCAGCCTCTACTGTGTCTTCACTCTGAACTCTGGTGATATCACTTCCTCTCTTGGTCCATCCAGCTCTGGGGATGATATCAGTCTCTTGCAGCTGGAGATTCCTGGTTGCCTCTCCTTCCAGCATTTGTTCTTTGAGTTTTCCTAATAACTTTGTGAGAAATATCCCAAGGTAAACTCCCTCTATTGAGTCATTAGGTACAGGCGTTTATTTCTGGCTATTCTACGAACGGATCTGAGTATGAGAGATGTAAGTTAGCGTATTTAGGACCCATCATGAGCAAGCCATTTGGGCTAGTCATTGAACTTCCTAAGGCTATTTTCTTATCCATATTGCGGGTGAATACTGGCCTTGAAAAGATGGAGCTTAAATGAGATTCCTATCATGGTACCGGGCATAGAGCAAGCATCCCATAAATCTTAGCTCTTAAGCTTATGATTTAAAAACCAGGGCACTGTTCTCTAAACTGTCTATTACATAGAATCCTAGGGAAACAAGAAAAGTATCATGATTGTATGAGTAAAACATCCATTTAAAAGGGTGTGTGGGTTTTTGGAAAGGTCATGGAATACAAATTGGAGTTGTTTGGACATACTGTCTATGGAGAAGAGCAAATTGTCTGGGAGAAAAAGATGATCCTAGGGTGTATTCCAGGGGAAGGGTCAACTGGGAGACAAAGGTTGGCTAAAAGACCTTAAGGCGTGACTGTGGAACAAGAAGAGTGGGCAGCTAGCAGTTACAAAAGCTGAGGGCGCATAAGGATAGCTTCCGGCTGTGGGAACCGTCTACAGATTAACGCAAACCCAAAATAACAGAGGATAATATTCCCTTGTATAAAAGAAATCAATGCTGCTTTTCTCTTGTTATACATTTTTTGCTAACCTACATCAAACATGGCATCAGAGCTCTTTTGTGACATTTTGTGATTAGAAGTGGGCAGCTGCTTTAAAGAGAAAAAGCTGTAAGCTTACCCCAGTTCATAGAACCTTATCCAAAGAAAGTCTTAGATAGTCATCCAAAGTTTAATTGATTTAAGTACATTCTTAACCTCCTTTCTTTTACTGGAAATGACATTTAGTGAAGTATGGTTATTAATGTGATTGACATGAGGTTTATTATCTAATAGATCCATTTGTCTCAGGTTGTGATGGAAAAGCACTTTGGTTAACTTTAGTAAATGTACTTGGAGTGTGACAGGAGCTTGGAAGATAGTAGGTGCTCAATTAATGCTTGTTGAATTAAATGTGTATTAAATAAAAATATTGGCAACATACAATGACACATTTTCTAAAAATTTAACAGGACAATCATACAGAAACAACATACTTATGAAATAATGAATGTGACAGCATAAAATATGATACAAATGTAAGATATTATTTCGAAAGAACCTCATGTAACATAGCAAGAGTTGTTGGCATTAAATTATGAATCATAATTTTAATCTCATAAAGAAGGGAGTGTCAGGTATTTGTATCTCTGATTTATATCTCAGTAAATCTTGGTACAATGCAGTAAGCCTGGAAAATACAAATCCAAAGCAGACTTGAATCTGCTTCTGATGATAATATATTTGAGTGGAATGCAAACAACCCAGTGTAAAGATACTATCCTTGAATTTACTATTAGCTACACATATAGGTTAAGTCCTGCTCTCTAGAATGCTTGCGTTTTTCTTGGCCACTGCAGCAACAGGATCACTCTGGCCCTCCCCTAAGCTGGCTCATAATATTTTCTTCATGCTAAGTTTAGTCTCAGGCTAAATCTGATACCAAGGAAACTGTGCATACAGTTGCTTGGGTCCCAATTCTTGACAAGGGACACCTCGGTTTTTGTTTATACAGATGGGTAGTACTTCTCTCAGTTATCATATCCTCCTTCTCCACCTCCTCCTTTTCTTCTTTCTACCTCTAATCTCCTCCTCTGCCTTCTTTTTGTTTTATTTATTATTTATTATTTTTATTGTTGACACTATTAGAGATGTCCCCCACCTTTGCTATTGGGAAGTTCTGCAGAAACTTCTTTCAGTATAGTAATCACCATGAGAATAAACTCAACAAGAATATTGGAACTACTTAGAAATATAGATTTTGGGAGAAAGGCATGGAAATATGAAGTTAGAAAAGAGTTGCATTGGTTCAGTCTTATTTACACCCTGATTGAAGTTAGTAACATTTAGTTAACAACCTCATATAATTTCCTTTAAGTGAACTTAAACGTTCTCCTTACCTTACCTTTTTCAATATTCTAAATACATTTTCCGTTAAAAAGGGAATGATTTAATGTTTCCTAATTACAGCTGTTGTTTTATGTTGGGGAAAACAATACACAACTTCTTAAGTGAGAACAGAATGGCATTCCTTTCATATATATGTACTACACTGGGATTTTTACTTTCAATAAGGCTTCCTTGAAAAATAAATACAGTTTCAAATAGACACATTGAATATCCTAAAATGCTCTAAGACATTTTGGCATCATAGATGAAAATTAATTTGTGGTTTATTCAAACTATTCCACATGAGAAAAAATAGCTCAGTAAATAAATGGAAACCAATTTCTTAATGTTTCTCATTTGCCTAATTGCTTACCCAAGGAACAAATAATAAACAATCAAATAGAAAGTTTTTGAAAGATGCAAGACATTCTTATTGCCACAGGGCTTCCTTTTCATAGCTTTATAGTTTCTTTTTGAACCTATCACCTATTGTACTCCATCACTGTTGACATTAAAAATCTTATTATAATACCAAAACCTCTGCCCACGGCAGGGCTTGTCTACCATTTCCTGGATGTGAGATGCATGTGTAGTCATGTCTGCTTACTATGCATGCTCACCCCAAACATACCCCAATATTCTATGATGGAAGCAACTAACCCTACATAATACTTTGTAGTTTTTTGTTCTCAAAGAGGACACTGCTCAGGGAATGATCCCCAGGGCATCCTTGCTCAATGGATTTCAATAAAATTCCTACTAACAGAAAAACAAACAAACAAATAAATAAGAAAACACAATTGCCAACCATTTCAATTGTTTTTGCCTTCTACTCTTTTTCCTTCTTATATCCTCCTTCTCCCCCTCCTCCTTTTCTTCCTCCTACCTCTAATCTCCTCCTCTGCCTTCTTTTTCTGCCTTTTTGCATTATTTTATTATTTATTTATTGTTTTTATTGTTGACACTATTAGAGATGTCCCTCATTTTCCCTCTTTTCTTCCCTCCACCCAGGCCTCATTCCTCAAGCCTTCGCCACATTGTCATCTGTGTCCGTGGGCTGTGCATATGTGCATGTATATGGCTAATCTCTTTCATTCTACCCACAACCACTTTCCTCTGAGATCTTCCAGTCTGTTCTATATATTTAGGCCTCTGGTCCTATTTTGTTTGTCAGTTTATTTTGTTCATTAGTCTACATGTAAGTGAAATTATATGGTATTTGTCTTTCTCTAACTGGCTTATTTTGCTTAACATAATAATATTCAGGTCTATCCATGATATCACAAAGGGTAAGAGTTCCTTCTATGTAAAAAAAAATATATTTTATTTATTATTTTTAGAGAGAGGGGAAGGGAGACATCAATGTATGATTGCCCTTCACCTGCCTCCAGCCACGGACCTGGCTGGAGACCTGGCTGGAGACCTGGCTGGAAACCTGGCTTGCAACCTGGTTAGCCCTGGCTGAAAACCAAACCAGCGACTTTTGGGTTCATAGGCTGGCACCTTATCCACTGTGCCATCAGCCAGAGCTCCTTCAGTTTTATAGTTGCATAGTATTCAATTGTGTAAATGTACCATAGCTTTTTATCCATTCCTCTACTGATGTATGGACTATCTCCAGATCTTGGGTATTGTAAACAATACCACAATGAATATAGGGGTGCATTTATTGTTTCTGATTGGCAATTCCTTGTCCTGATTTAGTGTTTAGGTATCTCCTTCCCAAGGCATGCAGAAATATTTAGCTCTCCTAAAGCTCACCACCTGCCTTCAAGTTTACCTGCTCATCAGCTCTAGCCTGTCTGCCTTGAAATTTCAAAGTACTTACATGGCTGGCACCATATTTCTCCAACATAAGCAGAAAGAAACAAATTCTCTATGGGGCTGGATTCAATATTCCTTGTTTGAGAACAAGCCCTTCTACACTAGGAGTTTCCCAGCTACTTGAAAGTTTCTGCTTCTCACTTGCACTTCTCAAGGTTTTCCTCAAGAAAGGAAAAGTAGGACAATAATATCTGACTTCTTGTTTCTTTTTCTTCTACCTTCCTGTCTCTGTGGGAAAACAAATCAAACAAAACAAGACAAAAAAACCCAACAACCCTAGTACCCTAATTGGAACTTTCTTTATAACTGATTCCAACATTCTATACAATGACTGTAATAAAACTCTATGAAGCAAGTATGCCAGGCTTGATCTTTGATATTTATAGTGGGAGAGAGTTGGAAATTTAATTAAATCATTTTCTTTCTCAAGAAAACTAGATTTCAAAACCATTCTATTACTGTGGACTCAAAAAGTCATTCCAAGGACAATAGAAAACTTTACGGCTTAGTCTTAATGACAGAAGGGCTTCAGAAAAATATGATTTAAGGAAATGAAATACAACAGTTATGTATTTTTAAAATATTGAAACACATTTGGATGTCTTCTTGATAACATGTGAAAGCAAATGAAGTTTTATATTAAACACCTTTATTTTCTATAATGTGGTCTAGAGCACATGGGTGGCAAACACAAGGCCTGTGGGCCGAATCTGGCTCTCCACCTTGTTTTATCCGGCCCAGCACCTCGGCCTAGCACCTTGTTTCTACCTGGCTTACTTCACTGTTAAAGAGCAGTTATATTTATACAGTCCTAAAATTATATTCGGCCCTTTGAAGGCAACTTCGAGGCTGATGTGACCCCTGGTCTAGAGAGTTGTCAAATAAAGCCATAACAAATTCCGAGTAAATATAAACAATTTTCTAAAAACATTTGGATGTAATGTTATAAAGTAAAATGTTTGATTTAAGAAAAAACCCAACTAACATGTGTAGTGCCTGCCATATGCGAGACACTGGTAATAAAGAAATGAATAAAAATCATGGTCAGAATCATAGTCATTTTTATGCTTGTTCTCTGATGATATTGTTTTCTTGTTTTGTTTGTTTTTTTTTTTTAACCTTCCTCACACACGTATATCCATACATACATATATTTATACCTATATCCTATACTAAGAGGCAATGATAGTGTTACTGAACTCAAGATGAGACAAGCTAAGATTCTCCTAAATGGATGGGAATACTCTTTTATTATTATTATTATTTTTTTGAGCCTCTTCTAGATACATTTAAAGCTTCATTACAGGCATTCCCCAAAGAACTTTGCTTTGTGCCTTTGCTGGTCAACACTTGCCTAGGAAGGCACAGAGTTCCTAGAAAACAAAGAGCTCTATTCTGTAGCTGTGCCATGGTTAGCAGCTTGCAGCAGGAACCTGGAAAGCAAAGAAATCTTCTCTATACCTATATGAAGAAGAGAGCCCTATGCAAGCCAGACCCCAGCGGCAGTTTGGCAGCCATATTCTTTCTTCATTAGTGTGTGCTCCCTTAATGCGTCCAGCTCTATCCTGTCCTGCTTCCCCTCCACTTTGCTTTCAGTAAATTCCTCTTTTTTGCATCCATTTTCCCTCCTCTCTTAATTTCTATTTTGGAGGGGCAAGAACTCCTTGGAGGATGACAATGCAGTTCTCTGCAATCTACTATTACAAGGTAGATTTACTTTTAGCAAGTAAATAAAACATTCATATCCAAAGCTCTATCTCACTACAGGGAGGCTTAGCCATTGCTTATGTACACTATTCAATCAATTACATATTGATTTTCTTTCTTTGCAGTTGGCTACATTTTACCTGGTTGAGTTCCTTCAAGCTCATCCTGTTTATAGTTACATGTGCAAAATGGAATACTGCATTTTAACATTTAAGAAGAATAATGGTTAGTCATAACATTTAAAAATGCCCAATCCTTAAAACCCTTGTTTCTTATTTTTATCTTATGACATACATTGTGACAAGAGAAAGCACTTATAAACTTGATGAAGTTGATATTCAGTAAGTTTAGGTAAACTGCCCAAAGTCACCCAATTTATAAGTAATAGGTTGAGATAACCCCAACTCCCTTGGCACTGAGTCTGCTACTTCTTGCATTGCACCATTCTGCATCTCCTTCTCACCAGATGCTCTCCAAAGACTGGAGAGATTTTCCTAAGAGGCCTGGGAGCATGCAACGCAGAACTTTGCATATGTAAGCTGGTCCTCAGATAGTTATGGAATTTAAAGGACTAAGCCAAACACCCTATTTATGTACATTCTCCATATTGCTACCAGCAAGCTTTGACATATTTTTTATACTGTGATAAGACTGTATTTTAGCTGGGCACCTGCTCTCTCCATCCCCCTTTTCTGTAGCATATATATCTTGAAGCAAAGCCATCAAGGGTCATGGGGACAAGGACAAGCCCTAGGGATGGTGAAACAACAACATAGAAGGGTCTTGGAGCCCTAACTCTGGAATAAACCTACCAATCTAGACAGTTAATAGACTGAGAAATAAACTTGAATCTTATACTACTTTTTTTGTTGGTCTCTCTTAGACCAGCTGAACCTATATTATAACTACACTGAGCTCTCCAAATGACTCTTTAGCATATGCTCGTATTTGGAAATCATTGACAGTTCTCGTTGCCTATAATATGAAATACAAACCTGGCATGCAAGAGCTTTCACAGCCTGGTCCGCACCTAACCCCAACTTATTATTTCTATGAGTTTTTCTTTTCTAACACTGTCCAGATCAAGGGGCTGTTTCTTGAACATTCTTCCACTATTCCTCCTCCCACAAAAGGGTCTCTTCAGTGAAGTTTAATTTCTAAAACCCACTTTATTTTTTCAGTTCACTGTTTATAGCCCACCTTTGAATCCACAGTATCCTATGCCACACCTGCCTGAATGGCTACCATGTATAAAAAGAAACAATAAGAAGGAAAAACAAACAAATGAACAATAATTGCTGATGAGGAAAGGGAACCTTTGTGCACTGTTGGTGGGAATGCAGACTGATGCAGGCACTGTGGAAAAAGGTTTCCTCAAAAAATTAAAAATGAAACTGCCTTTTGGCCTAGCAATCCCACTTCTGAGAATATATCAGCAGCAAAGGATATGTAAACCTCCACTGTACTTAGATGACATTTTTGGAAGGTGGAGTTGGGTTTTGGGGTGTAGTCCCCAAAGAAATAAGAAACTTATAGTTAACTAAATCAACCTAAAGGAAATAATTTTAAATTTTGGATTAGAAGAGATTTTTTTTCCTGTCTTAATAAAGGTGCTAGAGAAAAATAAAGTAAGTTATAGACAATGGCAAAAGCTGAAGAATAGCCCTGGCTAGACGGCTCAGTTGATTGGAGTGTTGCCCTGTACCCTAAAATGTTGCGAGCTTAATTCCAGGTCAGGGCACATACTTAGGTTGCAGGTTTGATCCCTGGTCAGGGTGCATACAGGAGGCAATTGATCAATGTTTCTCTCTCACTTCAGTGTTTCTCTCTTTTTTCCTCTCTCTCCCTAAAATCAATGAACATATCTGTAGGTGAAAATTAAAGAAAAAAAAGGTATAGGATGTATCTGAATTATGGCATATGCAGCCTTGCCACAATTACTTAAAATATTCAGGACTATTTCAAAGTGAACATTGACATTCACTGGCACTTCAAGTTTATGCTATTTTGGTCAGTGGTTGCATAGTAAGATATTCTCTTTTATAAAAAAGAAGTCATTGATTCCAGACCTTTCATAACTTCTGAATTTCTTCATAATTAGATGGTAGGGTGGAGAAATTTAAACCCTTCAAGAGAAATCCAACTGGCCCCGCATGAGCAAAACTTGAAACTTCCTTGGGAGGTCAATGAGCATCCTGTGGAAGGCGCAGGAAAGAGGGAGAAAACACCCTTTGCCAATCAAAGGTAGGGCCCGAGGGCAGAGCCAAGGCACCCTCTCCATTTGCTTTTGTGCCTGCTATTTGGCTTGGCAACAGGCAGGGTCCTTTGCAGGAGGGAAATGTTTTCCATGTTGTCCACAGACTAAGAGGATGTGGACTCAAAAGAAAGGAGGATTGAGTTGTTCTGATTAAATAGGTTTGGTTCATTTCCCTGGGACCTCCCTAAACACATTGATATTTTCACAAAAATGAAATGAAGGCAGCGATGACAAAGAAGACATTATAACTGCTGCCTGAATTGCCAGTTAGTGTAATATTTACTTATTAGTGCTTCTGAAATGGTCCTGTGAGAAAGGAAAATTCCAAATAAATCTCCTAATCTACTCTTTCTGGTAGGGTAGGATCACCACCTACTATTCATTAAGGTTTAGGTAAGCGATTTTAAGTTTTCTAAGTATAAGGGAAAAACAACTCCATATGCCCCAAGGTGATACTTTGAGAAAGTTCTGCATCTAGAAAGCCTTGCCCTAAAGTTACATGCTTTTGCTCTGAAGCTTATCATCTAAGGAGATAGTTAAAGAATATGCACTAACAATGTAATAAATATTTTGGTATTTTGTTTTCATGTATCGGTATGTTATCAAATCATTGCCAAGTATTGGGCTACATTCTGGGAATGTAAAAGAGTTTGCCATCTAACTGGGGTGGTGGATATGAATGATTCATTAGAGTGTAGGAAGTGCCAGGAAAAGGGCTTACAAAGCCTTAGAATGAAGAGTAATGAGTGGGGAGAAGGTTGGAGAATCAGAGAAGGCTTCATGGAGGAGGTGGCTTTTGTAAGACACTTGTACAAAGCCATATGGAGCCACTTTTATTGTACAACAGGTAGTCTAATGAATAGGCAATTTGGGGGATTTTTTTTAGAAAATGAATGAATTGCTCAAGAGGAGGGTGTCTCTTTAGTATTTCTTTAAGACAACCTGAATTGAGATCAAACCATTTTTAATGGCTTTTTATAAACATATTTTGCTCATTGTTAAGGTAAAATCAGCTGCATTGTTCTAGATGACTTGGGAATGGTCATTATGAAAGCCAGGCTCTGCTAGATCAAAGGTGGGAAGAGAAGTGGAGTTTGTCAGAGATGTTTTCTAATGACTTCACCCTCTACCCTTCCTTCCTTGGTCTCTTCTTCTCTTCCCTTTGACCATTGTGATGTATATTTTGGGTTTCCTCACTCTGCTGTACCTTTGTTGGGTGGGAAAGAGATTGACAAACTCATTGGCATTTAGCTTTTAGAATGAATGGTTTGTCTCTTCTCTGGGAACCCTAGTTATTAAAAGAAACTTATAGAAAGCAGACTATGCTTAACCAAAAAGCATGATAAAATTTTTGATATAAAGACATTTGGATGGTAGAGATATAGGTGACTCTTGAACTATATGGGCATTAGGGGTGCCAACCCTGCACAGTTGAAAATCCAAATATAACTTTTGACTTTCCAAAAAGTTCACTACAGCTGCCCCTCGAATCTGTAGTGGATTGGTTCTAGGATCCCCTGTGGTACCAAAACCTATGGATGTTCAAGCCCCTTACATAAGGCATAGAACAATGTATACAGTTGGTCTTTTGTATCTGCAGATTCCCAACTGTGGATGGAAAGTACTGTTTTTGATCTGTGACTCTTTGAATTGGCATACACAAATCCTAGGGATATGGAGGGCTGACTGTATATTTATTTTACAAAATCTGCAATCAGTAAGTGGAATCATGCAATTCAAACCCATGTTGTGCAAAGGTCAGCTGTAATTATTTTTACCAAATGTCCTTCCAAAGCATGCAAAAAAATGCCAACCACCTCCTTTGCTTGGGTTTTAGACTATGATTATAGCCAAAAAGACACAAAATTTCCCAAAGAAATTTTAGGATAGAGCTTATGTGACTATGCAACCCTAGTAATGGTATTATTTAAAAGCTTATGAATGAATTCTATTACTTGAAACCTACTTATATATGTGCAAGTTGTACATTTTTATTCTCAGTGTAGATTTCATTGATGAGGGTGAAAGAAAAGGAAATAACAGAAAAAGTTATATATGTATATGCCTATGTTACACATGTATGTATGTGTGTGTATATAACACACAATATGTTATTGTGCTAAAAGGTATCAATTGTTTTGTCAAGAATCATAAAGTCTGGAAAACTGTAATTCATTATTATTTTCTCTTTGTGTTTGGTACTATTGCTTTCCATCTCCAGAGCATATCATCTTTTCAGTTTCTGAATTGTTTGTTTTTAGCCATCTAAACAATTGAACTCTATGAACCTAGAGCAAATTGATTCTGGGATGATTTCCTATGAGTGCTTAGTGCTGATCCTTTTTCAGAGAAAGCATGTGATTAATTGGATTAACAAGATTTTGGTGGTTTTCAGTTTTCCTACCATGCAAATTTCTATTGCTCAGCTGTATCCTTATAAATTTTCCTGTTATTTCAGTTTATTATTTTGTATTATATGCAACCCATTAAACCATTCAAGAATATTCTTGTTCATTTTAAATATCCCTCTGATTATTCTAGAGAATTATTTACTACTATATTGATCAATATTGAGTCTAGCTACAAAGTACATGCCTTTTCTTCCCCTTCCACATGCTTATTTTCTCTTTTTTAATTTCACCAAAACTCTAGATGGTTCACATTATAACTAATGAAAAAAATTTACTTTGGTTAAAATTGTATTTGTTTATTCCTTTTATATCAGTTGCTCATGATTTTTTAATGAATAGAAAGTTTAAAAATGTAAAAATTTAATATCTCCAACTCATAAAATTTTAAAATCTAATTTTCTCTTTGACAAAAAGTTTAAAAACAACCCAACCTATCCAAATATAACTTCTCGAAAACATTTCCAAATTCCTTCCAAATATTCTTTTGAAGCGATGGGTCCCATTTTATTCTACATATTTGTTCATTTTTACCCCTAAGTTGCAGAAAAGTGAGAGTTCAAACAAGTACCACATGATCATTAAAACACATACTCATTAGTCTGGATAAGACCTCCATGGTTATTATTATTTTGTTTTAATTTATTGTGTTACAGTGTCCCATTTTCCCCCATTGCTCTCCCCTGCCCCACCGACCCCATCCCCCTAACTTATTTACTCATTGCATTTAAAAATCTCCTTTATATACAACCTCTTCAAGAAATATTCTAGCTTATTCTTGAACTCCTCCTAAGAAACAAAAATTACCAACTTCCAAAACAATGCATTTTATATTTAAGTAGCTATTTAGAAATTTTCTCCTCCTAGGACTTTTCTCTTTTTGGTCTTAGTTCTGGAATTAACTTGGAGTTACAAACCCTTTGGGGTTATTTTATGTCAGCAACTACTTTATAAGCCCCCAGAGTCTGCTTTTCTTTCCTCACAGGCCTCACCATTTCCTTGGTTGTTGCTTACATTCTATGGCTATTATTCCTCTTAGAACATGTTCTAGTTTATAGCCCTACAGAGTAATTGGACCCAAACTCCATTATGTCCAAATAGGACTCCATCCTTCCTTGCTTTAAAATGATGAACGTTCACCAAAATACTATACCAGGATTGCATATTAGGAATTTTGGACATTGTACTTCATTGTTAATTCCTATCAAGTTTGCTGTTAACTTTAATCATAATTAATGTTCTCACTTTACATTTTATTACCCAGACCTGAAAATGTTTTTTGGACTTCACTGTAGGACTTTAAACTCACCTCCTTTAAAACTCATCTTAATATATTCATTGCAACTTGAAAATATGTATTTAGTTTCATTGAATCCTAAAACTTCATAATTATTTATGACTTTAAAATTATTTCTAGCTTTCTGCAAATTTAGCATCTGACCTTCCATATTTTTATATAAATTATTGATTAAATGATTTTGTATGAGAGAATAAAGGCAGCCTCTGTCTAGATTGCCACTGACCCATGAATAAATACTCATTGTATGTGTTTCTTCAAATATTACAATGCAACTAACCAAGTAATCCTCTAACCCCCTCCCCCATTTATATTATCAACTAAGCTATTTAGAAAGACTTTGGAAAGTACAGATATCACATGTTCTACATTCACTACATTTTCTTTCTCTGCCAGAGTAGGAAAAGTAGGTTAATCTAATATAAACTATAATGAACCCATGCTAATTCCTAGTAGAAACTATTAATTGTTTCTGTCCTCACAATACTTTCCTATTCAGAAGCCTTGTTGGCATTCATGTGTAGTTCACTGTCCTTTGGTGTATGCTATTATCATCCTCTCCTCTATTTTGGAACTAAAGCATTTGGTGGGTTTGTAATTGTTGAACTCCTCTACTAGTCTCTCCATTTCCTCACTGGCACACCCGACATTTGCATTTCTCTTAGCCACAGGAGATGCCATTCCCTCCGACAGAATTGTATGTTCTTGTTTAGAGAATAAAGTATTCTATTAAAATGTATTCATATATTTAGGTTTTAATCTCCTCTTGCTAGTGTTTGTAGTACAATATTTATTCTGGAGAACATTCTCAACAAAAAATATGGAGCTCAAATAAGAGCCCATGAGCTTTCATCATCTCTCCACTGGCTATCAATTCTGAATTGTGGGCTTCTAAAGTAGGTCTATATCTCTTCAAAAATATCTTCAGAGAGAATGAGAAGACAAGGAGGGAAAGATATTTTCAAATCACTTATCTGATAAAAGAAGTATTTGAACATAAAAAGCACTGAAAATGCAATAATAAAATACAAAATAAAAATAAGCAAAATACCTGAACATCACTTCACCAAATAAATATAGGGATGGCAAGAAAGCATTTGAAGTGATGCTCAACAGCATTAGTCAGCAAAGACATGCAAATTAAAACTATATGAGATATCACTACATACTTATTAGAAGTGCTTAAAAAAAACTAGCCATGCCATACTTAGGCAAGGATGTAGAGAAACTTGAATTCTCTTACATTCTGGTGAAAATGCCAAGTGGTTGAGTGCCTTGGGAAAACAGTTTGGCAGTTTCTTATGAAGTTAAACATACACTTAGCATACAAACATAGCACTCTGACTCTCTAAGTACTTAGAGAAATAAAAACTTACATCTAAACAAAAACTTGTATAGCAATGTTTATAGTGGCTTTTTTGAATTGTCAAAAATTGAAAACAACCTAAATTGCTGTCAACTTTGGTCTAACCACACAATGGAACACTACACAGAAATTGAAAAAAATAATACAAAAAATTATTGATGCATGCAAAAACAGGGATAAATCTCAGGTGTATTGTGTTAGTGAAAGAAACTGGGCTCAAAAGGCTGACCACTATATAATTCCAAGTAGATGACATTCTTTCAAAGGCAAAATCATAAAGAGAGAATAGGTAGTTGGTTGCCAACGGCTGGACAGGGAGGGAGGGATTGACTGCAAAGCGGCATGGGAGAACTTTTTTGGCTGATAGAATTTTTTGTAACTTGATTTAGGTGGTAATTATTGTTAGGTAGGATAAATAGTAAAGCAAGGCAGGAAGGAAGAGGGGGGCATGCCTCACCTGCTACCCCAGCAGTCCTGAGTCAGGTCTGATAATATTGCCAGGTGTTCCAACATTACAAGAAACTCTATGTTAGCCCAGGAGGAGGGAAGCCTTTGAAATTCTATGTATCATTTCCACCATTTGGGAAATAAAGCCTTGAAACTGTGTATTTATCCCAAGGCCTGGAAGACAGGAAAGAGTCAGTACCTCAAAAGGAAGCCCATAAAACATCTTTATTAATTGTTTATCTCTGGCCACTATCAGTCTCATGAGAGAGTCTCCAATGTTTACAGAAAGGGCCCATAAATAACTTTGTGTAACTGTCCCAACTTTAATTAATTGCCTCCTGTCTCATATTGGTTTTACAACAAGATGAACAAATGGAGTTTGGAGCAAGATAAGGACTCAGGCTAACAGACCCCCACACATACCTAAATTTGGGTAGTCATGTCCCCCTGCGAAAGCTGGTACCACCTTTACCCATCAATCGATATGTAACTTCTTCACCCCCATCCTGCCAACTATGAAAGTCCTCAGAACAAAGGACCTGGGGCCTTTGGACCACCCTTACTTTTTTTGCCACCCTTAGCTTGCATTGCCCTGAACCTATGCCTTTCTGTCCCACCTTAGCAAGACCTATTCTCTTCCATGAGAAACTATCACCAATTATCCCTGCTTGGAAACTAATAAACTTGCCGATCTGTAATTCTTTACTGTGTTGGCAAGAAAAACTGGGTTTCTCCTGTAGCAGTTACACATGCTCATAACGTCTGTCACCTCACAGAACTGCCTACTACAAAGGGTAAATTTTCTAGATGTAAATGAAAACGATTTTAAAGAATAGGTATATAACTATTTTTCTCCTTATTATCCAAATACATTTTATTACTAAAAAAATAAGGCCACTTTTATTTTCCTAATATATGGTGAGCCTTACCCAAAAATATCACTAATAGCTGGATGAAACTTCCAGGCTGACCATTCTGAGTTCTTTTTCCAAGCTCTTCCCTCAAGGACTTCTCTCTTCAGAGAGTTTTCCAGTGTAGATCTGATTGTAGCCTTCAGGAATATAGTCACCTGTTAAGAATGTCTCAGAATCTTTCACTGTTTTTCTCATAGGTTAATGCAATACAAACCCAATGGCCAGAACCTCTCTGTGATTTTTTTCCAAATGCTCTTGACCCTAGACCCAATCTAGCACTTGGGAAAGTCTCAGAAATGATGAAATACACACAAATTAAATACGTCTGGTATGATCACATTTTCTTGGTGCTTTATGGAAACATGAAGTTTCAAAACCCACCAGTCAAGATCAGATTTTCCTTGTTTGTTGATGAAAGTGGAATGTGGGGTGGAATCATAGAATCACAGAATGTTCAAGCTGGAAGACTCTTAGAATTCATCTGGTCCAATTCTTTATTTTACAGAATTAAAAACCTTTGTTGCCTGTTGGCCATTATCTAGTAACTTCAGGCACTCTCTGATCTTACATTCCTTGGGTATGATCCAGACCCAGGTCTCAGATGTGCTGTGCTCCTAGAGAAGTGCATTCCACTTGGATAAGGCAAAACAAAAGCCCAGCCACCTATTCCACTAGCAGACAGGAGTGTAAATATGATGTTAGGAGGGTGCATCAGTGATGAGTTATACTGTGGTTCATTAAAATGAAGCTTATTTAAGTAGCTTTTGGATTTTCCCCCTAAGGTCATGCATTTGGTTTCCTTCAAAGTATCTGCCATTCCAGTAGACAAGACTCTTGATTTATGTATTTATTTATTGAAATTTAACTGCAATCCTGGTGGATACAGAGAAGTCTTATTTATTAAAACACCTATCCTCAACACTACTTTAACTACTTTACCTTGTTTGTTCATAGAAATTTTCTGTGAAGAAAGTTCAAGGCTCTCTTTCAGAAAAAACAAACAAACAAACAAACAAAAAAAAAACCACACACAAAAAAAACACAGCCAAACAAAAAAACTTGTAGTTAGATTTTCTGCTACTCTTGGCTTCTCAAGAATAAAGTTTGTGGCAAAACTATAGAACTGCCAAGGTTTGGAGTGCTTACTACTGAGTATGAGTGGGCAATATTTGAGAAGGTAGCCTCGGCTGGAGGAAAACAAGGCTACTCAGTTCACTTGTTTATTTTCCTTCTTCTCTCTTAGCCAAATGCAGGTTAGTCCTGGTTATGCCACCCTTCCTCTCTCTTTTGGGGACCTGCTAAGTCACTATCCCTGGGGCATGAATTAATGCTTGAATTGAATTGGCTGAAACTCTAGTGTATGGGACCTCTGGTTGCCGAGAAAACATGCCTTTTTGTGTCAGGCTAAAATCTTGCCATTGTTGTTTCCAGGGTACATAAAAGAATTACGTATTTACAGTGATTTAGCTCACTGTTTTCACTGTTTTCTTTCTTTTTCTTCGTATTTTGAGAGTGTGAATAACTCCTTATTTGACTAGAAAAAGGTCAGAGAGAGCAGGTTTAAGGACCTGGGTAAGGCTTGCTGGGGGAGCATGCGCTAGGGCACTCCATTTTTTGGATGGTTTATACATTTTCTTTCTCTTTTTATGTATAGAGGGGGTTCTGGGGGCTAGATGAAAAAAGGTGAAGGGATTAAGCAAAAAACCTACAGTGTGTGTGTGTGTGCATCATAGATAAGAGTGTGGAGACAGCCAGAGGGAAAGGGGTGGGGGTTGGTGGAGGGGGCAAAGTGGTCAAGATGGGGACAGAAAGGGACTTTGCTTGAGGGAATGGGTACATGATGCAGTGAGCAGGTGACAGGGTGCTTTTAGCTCTTTCTGATGTGGGCCTACCACCATGTAGCCATGCAAACTGGGCTTTGGTTGACTGATGCCCTTATATAAGACCCGGTGATTTCTGTTTAAGGAAACAGGTTTTTATTGACAAAATTCCAATCTTGACAGAACCGAGTGCACTCCTGCTCTAAGCCTTTCTCTCCCACAAGACTCAGAACTTCTCTCGCTTCCCGAAAGCCAAAATCATGCCCAGAAGTTTCCTATTTCTTTATCCGTCCTTAAGCCAGTCATGCAAGCAGATTTCCATCCTCTCTGACATAGGCACTTGCAGCTTTAGAGTTACCATCTTTTCACAGCAGCTCTTTCATTTAGGATCCGGGGTACACTGCTTCCAGTCTCCATGTAGCAGTCTGTAACTGTGTGCCATGCTGCACTGGATCATAGCATCCCAGCACGGGAGGGATTCTGCCTCCAGAAGTGGGCTCCCATCCTCTGTGGGGTCTAAGCCCATGGTGGGCCTGGAATATCCTGGTCCCATGAGCTCTCCTGTCCATGTGGGAAGCAGGGCCAGAGCCCAAAACATCCAAATGCCAAAAATCCCAGAGAGATCTTGCAACGAGCTACAAAGCGGTGAACTAAGAAAGCCCCTGTACCCATAGCACACACGAAAAAGAGAGAGAGAGGAGAGTGGCTTTCTACCCCATTGCTTTAATAGGCCCTCCCGAAATCTCATGTGTGTGCGCTAAGCCACTAGGAGTGCCCAGCTTTTCCTGCAGTGCTTCAGTGTCCACCATTTTAATCAGCTCTCCAGTGACTTTGACCATCTTTTGGCTGTCATCTTTAGTCAAGGCAAAAGCCCATGCATCTGTTTGTACAGGGTTGGGCATCCAGACAGCCCCTGCAGCTCCCACAGGCACTGTATGAGCCCCTCATCTCCCACCCCCACTGCCTCCTATGCTGTCACAAGTGGCTCTCTCTGCCAGTGCAAGTTCTCACAGTCACATTCCCTTTGTTTACAGTTTGCCTAGGGCAGCCTCCTGCCCTTCCTGTCTTCTATATCAGCTCTCCTTTCTGGAAGGCACTGGCTGTTTTGTTTTGCTTTTGTTATGCAATGTGCCTTAAATGCTGTGCCTTCTGCTCCCTGCTTTTTGCCTGATTTAGGGGGAATTCCCCTGTTTTTCAGGGACCTCTGCTCCTACCTACCCCATTACAACTGTTGTTCCTCCATTATTCCTCTGAGCTCCTTTTTGAAATTTTTCTTTGACACACTTCTCTAGCTCTTCCTCTCCTGCTCTTGTCGGTCAGGTCCTTGGGATGTGAATGTCCTAGAGCAACCCATGTCCCTGCCATTTTTTGTCACACAGGTCTTGTCAGGATCCCATCTCACTCCCCACAGTCATGTTCCTTAGACATGGTCTCATTTTCTCAGTCCTTTTCAAGGGGTGGTTTAACCAAATAGGTGAATGTGAGGTAAGGGATACTTGTAGATTTTAATAGCATCTATTGAAGGACAGTGAATCTGCAATTCTATCTGACCTACAAGGCAGAGAGGGGAGGAAAGGTGGGTGTCCCTCATGCTGTATGATTCCCTTGCTCAGCCTGGCTTTGAGCCTGCCCATAGCCTTGATCCAGGGCAGTGAAAATTAGACCATGATCTTCGGCTGTGTGCAGATTTTTGTGTTCATTCAAGCCTCTGATGTCTGTCATGACATTAAATTATCGTGGGCTTCACAGGACATCAGCAGTTCTGGGGTCCTTTTGGTTAACAGCTTACCACAAGTCTCTCAAATCACAGAACATGACAAACTCCCATCGAGGGAACAAGTTTTTGTAATATCTATCCAATTCCCAAAGCTGCTTAGACTACATATTGATTTACCCTTAGGAAAGCTAAAAATAGAGCAAAAAGTTTTCTATTAAACATTAAGAAGCTTAAAGATAGCTGTTAATTAGCATGTGTATTTCCCTTTCCATCTCTCCACCAAAAAAGGGGCACCATTTCTGTGACAGCAGACCTCACTTGGATGCCAGGACTTCCCTCTAATGAAAATCCCAGGCTCTGGGCATAGCTGGAGGGAGCATCTTGAGTGGCTCAGACCCAGGCCTTCGAGGCAGGGGACGGACACTGTGGTGCTCGGTTTGCAGTGCTGTATCTGGAAAAAGCATTGGTTACATATTTGTAACCCTGAGCTAATGAGTCCCGGTCAGCAGAGGCTAAGCTGAACACCACACAGGCAGCAGACCATCAGTTCGCTCCTCCGGGAAGCAAAGATGTCGGCAGAATCAGGCCTCGTCCTTTCATGTAACCTAGCAGCTATTTTCCCCTTAATTAGTTATAACACCATTCACACAAAACAAAGGAGTGTATTATTTCCTTAAACATAATGGTGCCAGAATCTTAGCATTTATTTTCTAAGTGTGTCATCAGCATATGCACAAATAAAATAAGCTCAAAGGTCAGAATGCTCAGAGATTTTTCTATTGGAGATTGCTCTCCAGGCTCTCAGGGTTTCTTTGAAAGAAAGCATGATGACAGAAGGCTATATTCTGTCTTCCCCAGGCCCTGGCCCTGTATTATTATAACTAACAATTATTTAACATTTTGACATTTGCAGAGAGCTTGGATGGGTAGAATCTTAAGTGGAGGTCCTTAGTTGGATTAGAGGAAAGGAAAAGAGACTCTAAAATTTCAGAATATTACTGCTTGGAAGAGTTCTGGGAATCTTTTAATCTAGCAATTTCTAAATTGTGTCCAGTAAAATACTACTTCTGAGAAATGATATTTGGAAATAGAGTTCCAAGATAAAATAAGTTTGGGAAACATGGAACTCTATTCCTCTTCCTGGATAGTCACAGTGTATATTAACTTATTAGAGCCCCTGAGGAAATTTAAAATGAAAAAGGAATTAACTTTGTTTTAATGCAGAATTCCCCACTTCTGTTCGATTACACAATATCTCAATATCTCTTGCCCCTTTTTATTTATTTTTAACATATTTGGAAACCAAAGCCTTAAAGTTACACAGCTGATTTGTGGCAAACTCTCATCTTAACGATTCATAGGCTCTGAGATCATAATACAAGGTCCGTCCCAAAAATGTCAAGTCAATGTCAACATAATTAAAACAGTTTGCATGGCCGATATTTTTGGGAGAGACCTTGTATAACTTGCTGAGGTTTGTGACATACTGCCTTCATGACTCACCACTGAGGACATGTGTCTGTGGTCTATACTCTCTGACATGACAGTTTGCTAAATCATTCTCTTGAATCTAATGATGTTTGGTGATTCCCCAGACTGAGGAGGAAGCAACAGCAGCCTGTGCATTGTGCTCATTGAAAGAACTGCTGAAGGTTGCAGTGTGTTCGAGCTTTTACCCCTGAGAGGCATTTGGCCTGCTTCCCACAGGTCAATATAGGGGAAGACCACCTGGGTGCTGTCAAGGCCAACTCAAGGCAGGTCAATGAAGCCGTGACACATGCTTTCAGAAAAGCTGTGTGCTTTTTGTTACATTCTTTTTTATTCCTTTTACTTCCCAAGTGACTTCTAATAAGATTTTGTTCTGGCAGTTTTTATTCACACTAAAGTGTAAATGATTGCTAACTATAATGAAAGTGTTACCTATTCTGCAGAGATTTACATAACCTAAACCCTGTGCTAAAGAAATAAAAAACCCTGAGAGTGTATCTTGAGGCAAGTGAGTGGATGAGAGAGAATTTATTGGAGGGTGTATGGAATCAGAAAACCATATCATATAAATAAATATTTGCGCTATGTTTGAATAAGGATAGCCTGTACTCTAAAAACATACATTTCTAGTCCTACCCAATATAATAAATATTCCTTGACATTTTTAAGATTTCTGATAAAGCACTTCTTTCCACAAGATGAGTTGGGTTGGGTGGATCCATATAGAACAGTGTGACTTGACTCATTACATATGGTCCCCTGCCTTGTCCTACTTGGAGAGATGGCGGTGCCTGCTGACTCAGTCCTGCTCAGTTCCGCACACTCATTCATTCCCTAGTAGTGAGTAAGACGTGATGAAGCAAGACTGGGGTGAAGACCCAGGGACATGGAGAAGCCTAAGTCATAGCTTTGCCCTTAAGGAGCATTACCTTCAATAGGGGACATTAATGCATTCATGTAAACAGATAATGGCAACTTGATCATTCCTATAATAGACATATATACAAGCAATGGTGGAGTGGATCTTCATGTCAGGGTGTTTGGAGCTTTGATAAAGTCAATTCTGTCTGAGAGGACTTCAATACAACTTCAACGTTGTGCTACTCTTCAGGTCCTTGATCCTAGTCAGAGTCATGGGTGAAACCTAGACATAGCTCAGTTGCCTCTATGATGTGATGTGCCAGATGAAAAAGCACCCTCTCCCTGCACTGTAAGTAACACAAACTTTCAAGGTGTTGTATATGGTTATGTTGGTGTGAAGTCTTTTGTTATTGGAGAGATGTAACATACTAACTTAGGGAAGTGTATGGCTTTGAAACTAATTAAGACTTACTTAGGTAGCCAGCAACCTGTGAGTAACATGCAGCAAAAAAAGAAAGACCTTTAAATTTTTGGATACCTTTTAGAAAGGTACTTAGGCTGTGGCATCTTCGCTTAAGCTATTTGTGCAGTTAAGGTACCGACATTTAGTCCAAACTTTCTTCCTCAGGGATCTGTGGAAATATCAGTCATGCAAAACTCTAGGTGAGGGGTACAGGTGGTAACTAGTGCCCCAGGTGTTATTCAATATGGGGAACATACTCTGTCTATGACTGTCTTGGTTTACTGTGTCCCTTCTCCTATACATCTGCCACCTTGTGAACAGAGCATAAGGTTAAACAATAGCATTCCAGCATCAGAGATGACAGGGACCCTCTCTGAGAAGCAGTTGTGAAACAGTTCAATGCTCAGACTTTGAAGCACACATATTTGGTTTTGAACCATGGCTCTGTTCTTCACTAGCTGTGTGACCTATAAAATGAGGAAAATATCATGCAAGTGATTCCCTTAGCATCTGGCTTGGAATAAATGGACAAATAGATGTAAATTATTATTGGAACCTTAAGTGTTTGTGACTCAGCAATGTGAAATGACTTGCCCAAAGTCCCAAAGTCCATGGCTAGTCAGTAATAGTCAAAATTGATTTTATGTCAACTTTACTAGAGCCCCAGGATTTGCTCAGTAGAATTATATATTTTAAGCCATCTTTAACATCTATAGAGTAAGGCTTCATCTGAGGTAACGGTCCTTCTCCTCCTCCTCCTTTTTACTCTTATGCTATGACATGTTTTTTGCATACATTTGGATAGGTTTGGACTTTGAGCAGTCTTAATATTTTTTTTTTTCAGTCTTTTGTCCATAGAGCTAAACCCCCAGTGGGTTGTGTCATTACTCAACTCAAACCTCTGGAGTTCCTTCTATTGTTAATGCCCATAAGCTCCCTTGTTGGCTTTCTTCTGCCTGTCCTCACTTTCTCCTACTGTTTTCTATAGCCCTGTGTGTGCAGGTAGCCAGCAGGCAATACCCACAATTTATATTCCCTAACTCCTCCATTCTTCCCTCAAACCCTTGGCCAATGAATATTTGTGCAAGAAAATGAAAGCCCAGCCTCTGTGCCTCTGGTTGGTACAAACTTTGAAGTGCTTTAGATTCCAGCATTCCCTTAGGGACTAGACTGAAGCCTGATTTACCTGATTTGCTTGGCTGCTTCCTCTTCCCTGTCTATCTTCTCCACCTGCAAGTAAATCGTGTCTCAGGATCTACTTCTGGTACCATAGGCCAAAGATACCCATGCATATGTTTGCTGACCTATTTAAAAAAAACAAACACCTTATTTAAGAACAAGCTACATTCTACTTTACATTTTCCTATTCAGAGTGAACACTGTTTCATTGAGCTTACATGAGTAAAACTCTTTGTATGCCATAGGAGCTATGGAAAGGCTAGAATTACCCAAATTGGATTCAAGTTAAAGAAGAGAAATATGACTTGTGAAATACACATCAGTTTTCTTTTCTTGGCTTTCAACTACATGGGAAGTTTCTATCTTAAACCCTTTAGTTCCTCCAATTGTATTGGGCCAGCATTCTCAGAGGAAGGGATGCAGGACTGGAATATTTAGTGCACACAGTGTGTCATATGTAGGTTTTAGGTTATACTTTCTCATAATATTTAATTTGCCTTTATTCTTTTTTTAAAAGATTTTACTTATTATTTTTTAGAGAGAGGTGTAGGGAGAGAGGCAGAGAGGGAGGCAGAGAGGGAGAAAGACATCAATGTATGGTTGCCTTTCACCTGCCTCCAGCTACAGACGTGGCTGGGGACCTGGCTTGCAACCTTGTTACATGCCCTGGCTGGGAATCGAACCAGTGACCTTTGGGTTTGCAGGCCAGTGCTTTATCCACTGTGCCAACAGCCAGGGCTGCCTCTATTCTTTCATTTATGATAGGTTTTACTATATGAAAGTATGTAACAGTATATACCTCATTATAATTGTCAATCATTTTTCTTATTTATTTCCCCACATGTTCAGGAGAGAGAATTTAGCCCTTAATTTGAAAAAAACAAATGGACAAGTAAAAACAATCTGACTACAAACAACAATGTTCCTCTGTTACCTATATCAATACAAAACTGTCTTCAGTTATTCTTCCTAATGCTCTAATGACTGTGGTACCAATACTTTTTCATCAAAAAATCAAAAAAAAAAAATTAAGAAGTTTGATTTCCCCATAGATTCTCTGTCATTTCTGCAGTACCACAATACCTTCTCTCATAATTTGTAATGGTTTCATTTGGACTGAGATTGTCTCCCCAGGGGTAGCCTGAAAGTTTTCCACGTTCAGGCATTGCTTACCAGCATTAGCCCCCTAGTCCTCTATTCCTACAACCCACCATGTTTTCTGGAATATTGAATGTGCTCTGTAGCAATTCTTGCAGGCAAAGATACTGAAACCCCAAACCAGTCATTTTGCTTCATTTATAGAATATTGATTCTAACTTGCAACCAGTGATAGAGCTCAAGGGAGGGTCTTCTAACCCCCCAATCCCCCCGCACCCTCCAAATCCCACCCACAATCCTGTCATTCCCTGGCCACAGCCAAGAGGTTCAGGCTGAAGAGATTCAGATAAGTTATTATTGAGGTAACCACGTCTTTCCAAACATGGTCCTGTGGTGTAGAGTTGAGAGACACTTGCTGACCACAACAAGGTGTGGGAATAGCTGCTACTGCACTGGAAGTCCTGCACTTAGTCCCAGGAGTGTATGCCCATGTGGACTTGGGCTAAAGGCCCTGGACTGCAGGTGATGTTTAGCATGTGAGAGACTATCAGCCAGGTACATAGGACTTTCTTTGCTTCTTTCCCAATGTCAATCCAATTATAAACTCAGTACTCTTATCTGAACAAATGTTATACTTGTTTTCAGTAAGCTAAAATGAGAAGTTCCTGAGTAATTCATTTGGTATCAATAAAAAAAAGCACTGTTGAAGTGTACAATTGTTATTTTAGAAAAAATATTTAGAATAAAATTATTCTATTTCTGATAACTCTAATCCACCTTTTCTCTCATTTTGATCTTATAATTCTGACTTTAAATCCCAAATCAGTTTCCTAACAAAACGTACATTCTCTATTTGTGCCTGAATAGCTCAGAATAGTTTTTTCAGTACAGAGGAGAATTCCCTTGTTCCATCCAAAAGGATTATATGTCCTCAGTATGTATCTTGTTGAGGTCGAATTCCATAAAAGCCAGTTCTGGTTTGCTGTGACTTATCTGAGGTTTTTCATTGCATCCAACTCCACCCTTATTTTGTACACATTCTCAGAAGTGAATGTTATAAGAGAGTGCACATGCCATGAACACTACTTGGACAGCCTTGTCTCACAGCCCCTGGGCATCGTGAAATCCTCAGAAAAGACTGTTATTGAATTGCATGAGTAAGTTTTATTGAATTAGGTTCTGATTTCTTGATGAGGAATTTCATCTGTGCTGTATTTGCTGTGAGCATTTGGACACATCCACAGGCTATAGGCTGTGTAATGTTGGCTTTTAGGCCCTGGCTGGTGGCACAGTGGATAAGGCACCAGCCTTAGAACCAAAGATTGCTGGTTCGATTCCCAGCCAGAGCACATAACCAGGTTGCAAGCCAGGTCTCCAGCCAGGTCCGTAGCTGGAGGCAGGTGAAAGGCATACATTGATGTCTCTCTCCCTCTCTGCCTCTCTCCCTTCCCCTCTCTCTAAAAATAATTTTAAAAATCTTTAAAAATATATTGGCTTTTAGGTAAGTCAGGATTGAAATTTAACATTTCCCCACTGAAGTATTACTGACTCTAAACTACTGGTGCTACTGGTGCAGAACTTCATTAATCAATTAGAGAGAGGGAGGTGGTAGCTGGAGTATTGCACTCACTTATGGCTAAAATGTAGCCATTTCATCTTGTGTGCAATTTTTCATCTGAGTTTACAGAAATTCATAACATTGCTTCATCTAGTGATCCAAAGCTATATACACATACCTCAGCTAATTTTCATGTTCAGCCCACTGGCTGCTGCTTGAAAGCAGAGTCAGCAGGGGGTGGTAGTAGGTAGAACTGGGTCAAATATATGCTGACAAAAGGTGACTTTACTTCTACTGATGAACACATGGTGCAATATACAGATAATGTTATCATAGAACTGTACACTTGGAGCTAATGTAATTTTGACCAATGTTACTCCAATAAATTAAGTAATGTTTTAAAAAAGAAGTTTCTAGGGCTGTCCATGGAGCTTGCAGAGCTGTTGCAGCCAGCACAGAGGACTGGCCGCTGTCAGTGGGGCTGGAGCTGCGCCGGTGCCTGCATAGCATGTGGGTCACAGGGCTCATGGACTTGGTGTCCTGCCCTCTGCAGCCGCCCGGTGCCTCACATGGTTGGGCAAGCTCATTGGAACCTGGCTGCTGTTTCTGCCATGTACCTGGGGCACTGGGTTGGCAGTAGAGCCCTATTGTTTTCCCCATTGGTACATGTTATCCCTCTTTGGCACTGGAGCTGCTCTGATGTTTGGAGGAGCTATTCTCTGAATGACATGTGGGACTGAGACTATGATAAAAAGGTTGAAAGAATAGCAAATAGCACAATATCTGTTAGAGACATTTCAGCTTTCCAGTCCTTCTTTTTTGTCAGATGACAGCTGATGCTGGCACTAGTTGTTCTTTTGTGCCTGAATTACTATAGTACAGCTCTTGGAACAGCATCCTTACTTGTCATCACCTACCTGCTAATGAAAAGAATCATGTACTGGCCTCAATTAGCCTTAGGGTTCACTTTTCATTAGGGAGCATTACTTGAATGGTCTGCTGTCAAGGGTTCCTGTTTGCCTGCTTCTTTATTTTTTCTGGTATTATGTGGACTCTAATATATGATACTATGCATGCTCATCAGTACAAGAGAGATGACTCTCTGTTGGCGTTAAGTCCACAACACTATGGTTTCATGAAAACACCAAGCAGTGGCTCCGTGGCTTCAGTATAGCAATGCTGGGAGTGCTGAGCCTGGGGAGAGTGAGCATAGTCAGACTGTCTCCTACTTCATTGTTCTGGCTGCTGTTGGAGGCCATCCATCATACCACATTTACACTCCAGACATCACGGTATTGATAATTATTGGGGTAAATGTGCCTCCAATTGAACATTAGGGCCGATAAATTTTGTTTAGGGATTGTCCTTGGGAAATTGTGGAAAGAAGAGAAGACAGATGAAACAAGCAAACAAACAAAACCCCTAAATAGTAGAATAGAAAATTAGCAAGTGAAGTATATCTAGGAATTTTTAAAATAAAACTTTTACAAAACCCTTTCAGGTGCTTTCGCAACATAATTAGATTTTAATAAGACTCTTACAGTATGTTAAAGAATTAAGATGACATGGAGCATATTTGCTTGAATTTTATAGTTCAAGTATTTAATAGCAAAATTCTTTCTCTGTCACAGAAACCTGGGACTCTTAAAGACTGAGATGACCTTGTGCATTTAAGTTGATGTGTTCTTCTGCTCACTATAATTCTTACCTATAGCTATGGATATTATATGAATTTTGCCCTGACCAGTGTGGCTCACTTGGTTGGGTATCACCCCACAAAGCAAAAGGTTGCCAATTGGATTCCAGTCAGGGCACATGCCTGAGCTGTGGGTTCGATCGCAACTGGGGAGCATGTGAAGGGCAACAGATTGATATTTCTCTCCTTCTCTTTCTCACTCCCTCCTCCTCTCTCTAAAAATAAATAAATAAGATCTAAAAAACAAAAGGATATTGTATGAGTTTAGGCACTTAAGAAGAAAACTTATATCATCTAAATGAGAGTCTGTACAAAAATGGATTATCCTTTTAGGGAAAAATAAGAGCTGCCATGGAAAAAAACAAAAAAGTTTCTGATCCCATATCTAGGTCTAGATTTGGGATATTCTGCTGCATGGAGGAAGAGGGGGCTTGATTTATGTTTATTAAATATTTTGTGCCAGGCAGTATGCCATGTACTGGGAATTCAAGGATGACTTGGTGCCTCTGTCTGCCAAGTGCCATTAATTCTGATGGGAGGGGAGACAGAGACAAAACATTTCAATGCAATTTGATCAGTGCTATGCACAGGGTGTGGCAGACACTGTGAGTTGCCTCCCCTATGACCATTTCTCCTTTGTAGTTGATAGAACCCTGACTTTGTTCAGGCTGGCAGGATGTCCAGATAAGTTCTCACCTCCCTAGCCTCCCTTCATGCCAGGTGTGGCTGCGTGACAGAGATCTGGTGAGTGGGACGCACCCAGAGGTCTGATGGGGATTCCATGCAGCTGCTACCCTGATAAATGAGGGTTATCATAAGAGTCACTGCCCTTCCCCATTTTCTTACTTTGAACATAATGCCCAATGATGCAGGAGCCATTTAAAAAAGTAAAATTGTATATATTTAAGGTGTACAATAAGATGTTTAGACATGTATACACACAGAGAAGTGATGACTATGGTCAAGCTAATTAACATAGCCACCTCCTCACATAGTTAACCATAATTCTTTATGTCTGAGCTTTTTCAGCAAATTTCCAGTATGCTGTACTGTATTATTATTTTTCTTTTTAAAATCATTTTATAGTCATCCTGCTGTTATTAGATCTCTAGACTTGTTTATGTTACATAAGGGCAACTTTATACCCTTTGATAGATATCACCCTGCTTCCCTGTCCCTGATAACCACTGTTCTACTCTCCATTTCTAGATAGAGTCCATGCATAAGTGAGATCATGCAGCATTTTTCTTTCTGTGTCTGGTTTAGTTTGCTTAGCATAATGCCCTCCAAGTTTCTTCTATATTGTTACAAAGGGCAGGATTTCTTTCCTTTTTAGGGTGGAACAATATTCTTTCTTTCTTTTTCTATACATACCACAATTTCTTGATCCCTCATTCATGTGCTGATGTGACCTTGAAAGGGACAGGCATGAGGGAAAAGTAAAAGAATTTCAGACACAGCAGCCTTGATATCATAGAGCTCTGGAATTGATGCCGCTGCCATCTAAGTTCAAAATCTCGTTATGGGAGAAAAATACATCTGCACTTCTTCTGAGCTGCTGTAAGGCAGGTTTTCTCCTACTGGCAACCAAGAACATTCCTAAACAAGACAGCTCCTATGGGCATGAAGGAAAGATATATATATGTATATATATAATATATATAATATATATATAATGTATATAATAAAATATATAATAATATATAATAAAAATATATAATAATAAAGATTTTATTTATTATTTCCAGAAAGAGAGGAAGGGAGAGAGGCAGAGAGGGAGAGAAACAGAGAAACATCAATGTATGGTTGCCTTTCACCTGCCTCCAGCCATGGATCTGGCTGGAGATCTGGCTTGCAACCTGATTATGTGCCCTGACTGGGGAATCAAACCAGGGACCTTTGGGTTCGCAGGCCAGCACCTTATCCACTGTGCTACCAGCCAGGGCAGGAAAGATATATTTATTGCAGAATACTAAGTAGCTGAGAGGAAGCTCTGTGCCTTCCATTGTGGGGATAGAGTGCTTGGCAAAATGCTTCTTAATTTTCAATGAGGACATTCTCATCAACCACCTCTACTTCAGAACATGACTCAAGCTGTAATTAAGAGGGACAGGAAACTTGGGTGGACCTGCCTCCTGGGAGATTCCAGTCTAATTTGAGACAAGTTCCCTTAGAACCTTTCGTGACCTAAAGAAAGTCTGCAAGCGAGGGCCAACCACACTAGTCACAGTATCATGTGAGGGGCTCCATGTGATGAGGGATCTACATTGGGAACTCACAGTTTTCTCTGACTTAGATCACACCAGAGCCATCCACAGTCCACATTGCAGACTGAACTCTTGCCATGTTTTCCAGAAGCGGGGCCTTAGAAACCCTGACTGTGGCCAGATTCACAGATGTGCAGCTGCCAAGACTAACAGACTAGTAGACAGTCTTTTTGCTGCCCTCGCAGCTCCCAAAGAGATACCTGCTTTTTCCAGTAATTCACTTTTCCCTTTCTCTGTCTTGCCCTTTTCTTTCTCAGGCACAAGCTGAGAGTCTTGCAGATGCTTTGGGGGAAAACAACAGCGTGTTCTCAAACAAGCTTTTGGGAGGCACATTCCTGCCCCTTCCCGTCCTCACTCAGAGTTCGTGGCAGCCTTGGCCCAGCTTCCAGGAGATCCTGCCGCTGCAGCCCTGCCGCCCTTTGCAAGTCCCCATGCCTGTCAGCAGTCCTGCTGACAGCCAGGGCTGCTGGCCTTTACAGTTTTCTTCTCAGCAGCTTGGCAAATTAGAACATGGCTTTTAATTCTGGGTTGAAGGGAGGATTCAGCACTGTGCCCATGAGCCCACAGATCTCAGGGAGCTTTCCTGTGCTTACCTGTAGCCTCCAAGGTGTGGCTCAGGGTGTACAAGCCACCAGAGTGAACTGATTTGAATTGGAGCCCTGCTCATGGGGAAGTGAGGCAGAAACTGACTGGGTGCCCATGGGGCATGAGTTGGCATGGCAGGGTGGAAAAGAAGCTTTGGGGTACCCATGAAAACACTCTTTCGATGATGTAAAATAAGGACAAGCACCATTTGTGTTCCCAGGTTTAGTTTCAGTGGGTTGGAGGCAGATGAGGAGACCCGGAATTTTAAAATAATCACTTAGACAAAGTTAATCTATATGCTGTCAAAGATGAAAATTATCACTGGAATAAAAAGCAAGTGATGTTTAACATTCATAAGAAACCAGGTGTGTGTTAAAACATGGTCTTGTCTTGTGTTTTTATTTCCACTGGAGTAAATGGAAACTACCCCTGAACAAGACTTCTTCTGCATCTGCCCAAAATTTGCTTTATGAATCCTTCTGAGTTTTAGTTCTTCACTGGTAACTTGGGGATAAACATATATGTCCTTCTAAGGGTTGTTTTGAAGCTCATATGAATTGATGTCTTTGAGAGAACTTTATAGTCTGACAAGTTCATTCCCTTCCCTCTCTCCTTCTCTATTTTCCTAAAATCTCTACTTAGGAACCAAATAATAAAAATATGTCATAAAACAAAAGTTAGAAAGGCAAAATTCAGAGAGACATAAATTAATACTTCTTTCTAAGCATGACTAGCTTTTGGGGCAGAGAGGAGGCAGAGCTGCTTAAAACTGTTAGCCTTAAGCCCTGGCTGGTGGCACAGTGGATAAGGTGCCAACCTGTGATCCCAAAGGTCTCTGGTTTGATTCCCAGCCAGGGCACATAACCAGGTTACAAGCCAGGTCTCCAGCCAGGTCCACAGCTGGAGGCAGGTGAAAGGCAACTATACATTGATGTTTCTCTCCCTCTCTGCCTTCCCTTTTCTCTAAAAATAATAAAATCTTAAACAAAACAACAAAACAAAAAACCTCTTAGCCTTTACAAGACTTCTAGGGAACCAATTCCGCTTTCAGAACCACAAGGTAGATGCACTCTGTGTATTTCCCTCCTCTCTCTCTTTCTCTTGGGGTAAAGGGGGCTTGAATCCAGAGGCAAGAGCAATTGGATATCAATGAACAGGCAGGTGCATCCTTTTGGAAAACTGAAACTGCATATAACTAGAGCTTGACTTTGGGGCTTCAGAGAGAAGGGCACATGGTTCTCATAACTCACCAATATCCACTTTCAGATCCGCAGGGACTTTGGCCCCATGTCCTTTCAAGCCAGACATTGCTTAGAAGGGACTAGACATGACCAATGAAACATGAGCAGAAGTGACAGGTATTACTTAAAATTCCACTGACTGGTGTGGGACTCTCTTCCACTCTCTTCCACTGCCATGATGCCCAAGAGCCATTGCTTTTAGATCAGGAAGTTGAGGGAGCAGAGACTGTGTGGCTGGATTGCAGAGTTGCCACAGGAGGGACAGTTGCCCTGGAGAGTGTCCTGCACGGCAGAGGATTTTGCGTGAACAAGAAGTCAACCTTGTGGTACTGGGCGGGGTAGCACAGCAGCTTAACAGCCTCTGCTGAACAGTACAGGGCGTATGGAAAGCAAACTTTGGCTCTTCTTTTTGGTGGCTTTCCTTACACTCTGCCCACTTCTAAGCAGCCAAACCACTGCAGAGTGTCCCACTTCTTCCCTCTTGTTTTTCCTCTCTCCCAAGCCCAGAGTAGCAGCTGTGTGGAGGGTTGCAGCTGTTGGAAATGAAGGGCGGAGTGAGATGGCTATTCCTCTTGTCTTTGGAATTAGTCTTGTCACAAAAATGGTTTACATACTGATGGTCTCTACAGATGCCAAGCATGTGCTCTCAGGTGCTTCCCCTATTCCACATGCAGTCCCATACCAAGCGTAAACAGGAGCCAGAGACCCCCCACAGAGCCAGGAGGCAGTATAACATTTCAGGAGGCCCAGGGTCCTCTTTGGAAATGAGCAGGCCTGATGTGTGCCACCCACGTACCCAGCTGTTGCAGGACTGATGCAGCCATGAGCAAAGAGAATCTGCACAGCTATTTCCTGGCACGAGATGATGAATGTGGTTTGGTCCTTTTCCATTCTGCCAGAGTATGGAAATAGTATATCTCAAGTGACTTAGAAAGGGATAGTGTGCCTGAAAGGTAGTTTGTTATTCCTGTGGGTTTGCTTACCATATCCTCATTCTGCATTTTCATCAAGTATAGTCTATCCCTGAGTATTTTAGAATTTGTATCACAATTTTGATATGGACATTTGTTTGGCTCATTTAGTGGAGCGTTTTCATAGTTTAATGTACTATTCCATAGCATTTATTTAAAAACTGATAGCCATATTTAAACATATGTAAAATGTAATCATTAAAATTTGTACAGATTAAAAGATTTAGCTGGTATTAAAAATATGTTCCAACCTATAAATGGAGATTTCAGGATGTGTGATGACCCGATATTGACTGGTGATGAGCAAAACCACCGTGGTAGGGTTTGGATAAAACCTTGTTTCTGCTGACTTGGGAGACATAACTGCGTATCTCTGTGTCCAGTTCTTCTTTGCTCAAATTTCATATTTGAGAATTCAATTCTGACTCATTAGGGTAAAATGCAGATGAAAATTATAATATGGATATTAAGTTAAAACACAGATTTGGGCTAAATTCAGACAGCCTGCATGGCCTTGATAGGAAAACTTGCCAGCACATGTGTGGACAGCATTTGGCTTGAGGTGGCTGGATCTGAGTGGTAGTCATGTACAGAACTGGAAATTGCTTAGTCCATTAATGAATTCTCAAATTATTCACTGCAGGCATCTCTTCTTGCCTTGGGCTGCTATTTGAGACTAATAAAGCCCAAAGGGACTCTGAAGTCTGTGAAGTGAAGTACCCAACTCGCCAGGCTGGATGAAAGTCAAAGTGCAATAATTGAGTATGTCTCAACCTCTGTCTGTCTTAGAGAGTTTGCCAAGGTTAGTCCTTGTCTGAAGTATCTAAAGGAAGAATTGTCTAGCTTAACTCAACAGGAAGAATTGGTCTTGAAACTGTGACCTTTGGAAGCAGTTAAGACTAGGGGAGGACAGGAAAATTAGAAGTTTTTCATTAGTGCAGACATTCCTTTCCCTCTTCTTAGATCCCCTTGGACAGATGGCTATCCATAAAATTGTTTCTTCCACTGGTTTGTTGTTCAGTGTAATAGACTAAAATACTCATTGAAGAGTCTATTAGCAATAAGTGGCCAATGAGTCTTTGAATGTTTAAATAACAGGTTTCAGAAAAACTATTTCAAAAAAAATATTTATTTTTGTTTTCATTTTTTATTTTTCAATTACAGTTTGCATTCAATATTATTTTGTATCAGTTTCAAGTATATAGCATAGTGGTTAGACAATCATATGCTTTACAAACTGGTACCCCAAATATTTCAAGTACCCACCTGGCACTGTACATTTTTACAATTATTACAATATTATTGAATATATTCCCTATTCTGTACTTTATATTTCTGTGACTATTTAGTGACTACCAATTTGTACTTCTTAATCCCTTCACCTTTTTCACCCAGTTCCCCTCTAACTTCCTCTGTCCAACTCAGGTAACCATCAGTCTTATCTATATCTACAAACCTATTTTTTTTTTGTTTATTCATTTATTTTGTTCCTTAGATTTGACCTAAAAATGAAATAACATGCTATTTGTTTTTCTCTGACTTATTATTTCCCTTACCACATAGTCTCTAGATCCATCTATACTGTTGAAAATATGGAGTGGTCCACAAACTTGCATGGCATATTTTTGTAGGGACCATGCTGATCTTCTCTGTATCATTCTAACTTTTGCGTATGTGCTGCCAAAACTAATGCATTAAAGAGAAACTTCTAATTAATATCAATCAGTCCATACTAAAATTTCATAGACTCAAAAAGACTTCATTGACTTACTCTGTTGTACATTACTACTGAATTAGAATAACATTCTAATGAACAAATTAAATTAACAAGGAAAATGGGAACAGACTTGATAGATTGAGAGCAGGATGACAAGTAAAGGGGGGAGGTTAGGAGGTAGAGGGACTGAGCAAAGGAAAAAAGGACTCATGGACATAGACAACAGTGTGGTTAATTGCTGGGGGGAACAGGGATATAAGGGGACTAAATGGGAATGGAAAAATAAAATAAAGTTTAAGTTAAGAAATAAAGTAAGTACATTAGTTAGGATGAACTAAGTTATACAGGGTGCATGTGATAAAGTGGCAATAACTTTGTATCTCCTTATTTCATGTGCTTCTTATTAATTTTGAAAAACTGTGTTTCTAAGGTTATGACTTAACATCAGTGTTTCAGATATAAAGTATTAAATTCTGAGAGCAACCACAATGTTGAAGGAATAGGATCTTAAAGCAACCATAATTTCTGGACTGTGTGCAGGGTCAACTGCTAAGGAAATTACGGACTTAATAACATCCCTTTTTACTTATAGTTTACAATGTCAAGAAGGCATATGATGCTGATCCTGATGTCACCATACCAACAGGGAAAATGCGTAAGGTACACAAGGATTGAACAAGTCCAGATACTGTACACAGAATCCAGGAAATCATCAGTGAAGATCTAGGAAAGTCAATGCACTCCATAGCAAGAGAACTGCAGATGTTGGACGCAATGGCTCCCAAGATTATTGCTGAAGATATCAGATGCAGATGGTATCTGTTCGTAGAAGAGGCTAGATTATGACACAGCAGACAAAGGAAAGGTGCTTTGAAAAAGCAAGGAATCTGCTAACAAAGTGGAAAAATCCCAAAGAAAAGAACCCTCTGATTTTCTTCTCTGGTGAAAAGAATTCTCAGCAGAACCAAATAGTCAACAGAAGAAACAATAGGTGGCTCTGTGAGAATCTTAATGGAGTCCCAGTTGTCATGAAAATGAAATTTCCTGCTACAGTGATGGTGTTAGGTGTTGTCAGCAATGAAGAAGATATCATGACCCCACATTTGTTTCCACAAGGCTCAAAGGTGACTGCTGTTGTTGACCTTGACATTTTGAGAGAAGTAGTTGTACCATGGATGAAGCAAGTCACAAATGGACGTCATTGATCTTCCAACAGGATGGTGCACCAGCACATAATGACAAAAAGGTGCAAGAATTTCTCAGTGTCAATGGTCCTGAATTCTGGTCAAAGGAAATCTGGCCACCTAGTTCACCACATGCAAATCCTTTAGACCATTATTTATGTGAGAGAGAAGTTAATAAACAACTTTCAATAAAGAGGCTGTTAAAGCTAAGGTTGAAAAAATGATGTCCATGGATAAAGAAAAATTAATTAAAGCATGCTCAAGATTCTGAAGTCAAATCAAGTCTATTATTACAGTAAACGGAGACTATTTTTTTTTTTTAAATATATATATTCTTTTATTTCATCATTTTTAGAAGGAGGGGAAGGGAGAGAGGCAGAGAGGGAGAGAGACATCAATGTATGGTTGCTTTTCACCTGCCTCCAGCCACAGACCTGACTGGAGACCTGGTTTGCAACCTGGTTATGTGCCCTGGCTGGGGAATCGAACCTGCGACCTTTGGGTTTGCAGGCCGGCACCTTATCCACTGTGCTACCAGCCAGGGCTATTTTTTAACAATTAAAAAAATAATGACTATGTTTATGTATTTACACGAAAGAATAAATTCATTTAAAAATATATCACTTTGTGGTGTGTTGTTTATTTTACTAAAATTTTGCCAATTAAACTTCCAAAATTATAGAGGTTTAAAATATTTGCTCAAATTATGTGTTCATAGTAGATTGGTTTCTGTGGGATAGGGTTATGGGATCTGTTCATGTTTTATGCCAGGAAACAGGATAGGAGAGGCTACATGTCCATGCGACCAGATTGTGAAGATAAGAAAAAAGTGGGTGGACGAAGGAAAAAGGCAGATCACATCTGTTCACATTTCATTGGCTAAAATATTTAGATGGCCACATCTAACTTCAAGGGCAAGGCAGTATATCCCTAAAACTTTCTCAGAAGAACTAAAAATATTATTGAACAACATTAATGACCACTACACTGGTGTTTTAAATTCATACTAATTGACCTAAATCGAGCAAAAGTTGAAGTGTACTTTAATAAGGAATTCATCCAATGAGCCCTTGTGTTTCATAGAGGCATTTAGACCTTGACCTGTACTGCTTTGTTCCTTCACAGGTATGAAAAGAAGCTTAAATGTAGCATAAAAGTTTAAAGGAACAGCCCTAGCTGGTGGCACAGTGGATAAGGTGCCCACCTGTGAACCCAAAGGTCACTGGTTGGATTCCCAGCCAGGGCACGTGTAATGAGGTTCCAAGCCAGGTCTCCAGCCAGGTCTGTAGCTGGAGGCAGGTGAAAGGCAACCATACATTGATCTCTCTCTCTCTCTCTCTCTCTCTCTCTCTCTCTCTCTCTCTCTCTCTGCCTCTCTCCCTTCCTCTCTGTCTAAAAATAATAAATAAAATCTTTTAAAATATTAAAAAAAGTTTAAAGGAATAGCCGATTAGCCACCATTCAGACTATCTTTTGGTGGCATAATAAGAAGGACACAAAAAATAAGCAAGTCAAGAAGACAACTCTGGTATAATTTATTTTTTAAGCTTTTAATTTTTATTGTATTTTTTCCATTATCATTTAGTCTCCTTATATCTCCCTCCCCCTCACTCACTCAACTGCTGTCTATGTCCATGAATCCTTTCTCCGAAAAGAACAGGATTTGAAGTCAGAAGACCAGTTTTTTTTTTTTTTTTAAAGATTTTATTTCATTATTTTAAGAAGGAGAAGAGAGAGAGGCAGAGAGGGAGAGAGACATCAATGTATGGTTGCTTTTGACCTGCCTCCAGCCACAGACCTGACTGGAGACCTGGTTTGCAACCTTGTTATGTGCCCTGCTGGGGAATCGAACCTGCGACCTTTGGGTTCGCAGGCCGGCACCTTATCCACTGCACTACCAGCCAGGGCTAGAAGACCAGTTTTAAGCTCTAACTGGCCCTGGTGGCTAAGTAATTATATGTCCATTATTTACTCTCTAGGGGCCTTAGTTTCTCCACCTGGAAGGTATTGTAAATAATCAAATGGATTTTGCATGTAAATACTTTGTGACTCATAAGCACTATGTAACTATCATAGAATGGAAAAAAAAACACTATTTTGAGCTTTGGGCATATCTGAACAATTCCAGATTTTAATTAATCCATAATTCTGTCTCAGAAAATAGAATTGGCATTTGGTATGCCACCAATCCATATCAATTTTATGTCAGCAACTCTAATTTAAATCTACTATTGAAATCTAACAGTAATAAAAATGAGAGAATTATTTTACACCATGATACCTAAAGCCCATATCAGTTGCCAGCATCAAACTGAGAAACCAGCTAAATAATAAATAAAGAAATAGGACAGAAAACAAATCCTGAACAGGAAATGAACAGAAAATGAAGCATCATTGGAGGAAAGTAAAGTAAAATATAGTGAGACCAAAATGTAAGTTGCTATATCTTTACATCTGACATTATTACATTATAAACCTTTATATTATGTGCAAACTTCCTTCTTTATTATATTACTAAAATCTAAATATTTAGGGCCCTTTGCTCATATTGTGGACTTACTAATTGAAAATTTAGGTTCTGAATTTTTTTGTCATAATTAAAGCTTAAAATCTTTCTTTTCTTCTTTCCCTCTCTCTCTTTGTTTCTATTACATTCATTAATTTTAACTTCAAAGTTTCAGGTACAATACTGATATTAGGAATATCAATATGTTTAGAATGTTTTCCTTGCCATAGAATGATGCAAAAGATATGGTTATAAGATGAGGTTGTAATACACATAAGGATAAAATGCTATAAGAGCAAGGAAAAGAAATTATCTAACTATGTTTAGGGAGGTCAGGGAAGTACTCACAGAGAAGGTGACATAGGAATTGGGTTCACTGTCTAAGAAAAGAGGTAGAGAAAGAAATTCTAGGTAGAAGAAACAACATTACGTATCTTGAATGTCAATTAATTTAAAGTCTCTGAAATGCAATATTTTTGCAGAGAGGTGGGTTTACAAAGATAGGCAAGGCTCCTGACCATGATGATCTTTGTGGGCCATGACCAAGAATTTTGTAGTGCATCCCAAGTGGACTTTAAATAGGGTGAAACAAAAAGGCTAAATTTTTTTAATGGAATGCTCATTTTATTATATCGCAAGTACAAAAAATACTGCTTATTCTCAAGTTTATGAATTTGTGAGTTACTATTTGAATCTATGTATTGGAACCTAAAATTAACTCCCTATTTTGGCTCACCTATGTGGTCAAGATTACCTTCACAATGTAGCAAATCTCCTGTCCTGATCTTCAAGTCAAAAAAGTACGAGCCTCTATTAAGAAACCTAGTTCACATACCCAGTATTTTAACTCCAAAGCATTTTAGTGTGATTCATTTCTTGGAGTTGTGCTTGACTTTCGTGTAATCATTATAAACATGCAGACACAGGGAATGTCCTTGAGATTTTTCCACTGTGTAAACCAGTGCTGAAAACTCTCAAAATGAATGAAGTTGGCATGCAATTTCTTTCACTTTCCAGTGCCACCTCAGTGTTGCCAGCAACCCTAAGTGCTGAATAAGCTAAATTTTGATAGTCAACAGGCCAAAGGTTCTATGGTTTTAATTTTTCAAAGTGAGTTCAATTTGTTACATGTTATGATAATAAATACCTTTGGAAAAAAGCAAGCATAAACTAATGACCATGATTCAGAGTGCATTAACAAGCTGGAAACATTTTGGTCATTGTTTCTGGATGCTTTAAAAGAAAGCTTAGTAGTATATACTCTCTTTTCTATACCTTTACATTTATGCAGGCTTCATAGACTATAATAGGTTTATAGTATACAGTGTTTAAACTTAATATGTTATAGTTAATGAGGTATTTTGTTTGGGTATGCAAACCAATCTTAAGCAAGATTAATTAGCTATGTGACTAACACTGTAAAATACATGTTTTCATCAAGAATGAATTAGACCAATATGCTATGTAATGCCTTCTAAGGAAGATTATGGTATCTCTGAGACATTGCATTAAGTACTGTAGAAGGGTAAATGAAAAGCAAAACTTGAAAAATAGTCATTAGATTTAATGAGTGAAGAGAGTGAAGTTTTAGTTGAGTATAGGCAGGAGCCAGACAATAATTCTATAGGATGATGAGAAACGGATCAAGCTAATTTATCCTCATCTCTGTAGGCCTTTGTTTATTTCACCCTTACTGTGTTCATGTTAAACCCCAGCTAGTCAGTTTGCCCCCACCCCCTACTCCCTTGTACCTAGCTGCCTAGCCATGGGGAAAGAATCTAAGAGTCTAGGATGAGAGGATAACTAAGGTGAACTAATATTTTATCTTGGGGACATTTGCTGGATCCAAAGAATTTTTCCCTTTGGGGAATGTAACTGATTCAGGACATAGCCTGCAGATTGAGTTTAATTTAAGCATAGAGCCACTTCCAGGGAGAAAGTGAAATAAGAAATGTGGGTTTTAGTGATTATAGAAGGCTGGAGAGACAAATTAAAAGCTTTTTAGGGGATTCTTCAAATGCAAAGCTAATGTACCACACGAGAATGTGACATTGGCTCAGTTCTAGAGTTCTGCAGTAGCCCTTGAGGGAGATAGGGAAGAAAGTCTGAAAGTTTCCAAAAGGCAAAGTAAAATACAAGTACTCGATTACTTTTTTGATCAAGGTGTTTACTATATTATTATGATGCCTGGAGTGGGAGGCAAGCTGAAGATTGGTCTGGAAATTTATGAACAAAAGAGCTAGAAATCATAAAGTCTTTTAGGATTGAGAAGAAAGAGACCAATTTGGCTCTCAGTGAAAAAGCTTGAAATAATCTTTCTCAAGGAAGAGAGCTGAAACATGTAGACTGAGACTTACTCTACTACCTTTCTCTGACTCATATCAATTATTATAGAGAAGAGGGGGAAGACTCTCTGATGAAAGATAACATCATTCAGATCCTCATTTATTTTATGTGCAACATCTGACACAATCAAATATTACTACACATGAAAAAAGAGATGAAAAATTGTGGACAATCAAGAGGAAAAGAGTGGGAAATAATAGAATGATCCAGATACCAAAGTTATAAACCAAAGTATATAAAACAACCATGATTATTATATTAGAGAAGATGAAAAGAATAGATATAAGTATAGGAAATTTATTTAGAGAATTCTAAAAAATGAACATAATGACAGTCTAAAATAGAAAAGCACAATGTCTAAAATTGAGAACTCAATGGATAGATTATAAGAATAGATTGGAGAGGGTAGAATGTGCCTAAAAATTGTATGAAAATAATGAAAACAAAATGGTTCCTCTTGAGCTCCTTTGGTGTAATTTTATTTCCTAGCAGTCATGGGTAAGGATGAGGAAATGATTGTCCCATTGTATGATCAGATGACCTTAACTAGAGCAATACCTGGCTCTCAGAGCAAACACCAAATCCCATTTAAAAACTTTTGGTCACTTACTGTCAAACCTGCCAAGTTTCCTAGGGAGGTTGTATATTCTGTGAGGGCCCTGTTTAAATGTTGATCTTTTTTGATTTATCAGGGATGTGGTTAGAGCATTTTGCCTGTGTTGGTGTGATTGGATCACCTTTCTTGTGGCCTGTGAGGAATGTGAATCTCAGTAACTGGTAGACTAAGAAACTGCTCTTTGTCTTGTCTGTTTCCTGAGTCCAGTTGGCTCAGGGCTTCAACTCTGCTAATTTTGGTTCATCATGGTGAATGAACCCTATGACAAACTGAGCAGGATTTTACGGCTTCTAAAGTAGAGCTTTTGAGGAGTATGGTGCTGGGCCAGGGATGATCAGAACTGGGTAAACCTTATTTTACAAATGTGGGAACTGAAGCCTGAAGGGCAGGGCCACCTGTCTGGTAACTCACAGTGATAGGGTAATGATGTACATTTATTATACAAAACCAGGGCACTTTTGAGAGTGAATGGGATCTATAACTATTAGTTTGAGACAGAGGTGTGGTATTTCTACAGAGTAAAGGTAGGTTGCTAATTCCTTTTCCTTCTTTGGAGGGGAAGAGGAACTAGTAGCAACTTTACAGAGATATAATTTATTTGCCATACGGTTACCCATTTATCCCTTCATAGTGTTCAATTCAGTGGCTTTCAGTAAATTCACAGGACCATAATCAATTAGAACATTTTCAGTAACCCCTTCCAAGAAATCCTGTCCCCTTTAGCAGTCACTCTCCGACTTTCCCCCCACCTCCCCTCGTCCTAGGCAACCATGAATCTACTTTTCATATAACTTTACCTATTTTGGACAGTTTATATATATATAGAATCATATGATACATGGTCTTTTTTTTGACTTAGCATAATAATGTTTTCAGGGGTCATCCATCTTGAATATATGTTGGTACTTCAGTCCTTTTTATAGCCAAGTAATAGTTCATTCTGTGGACATACCATATTTTGTTTATCTATTTATCACTTGATGGACATTTGAGTTGTTTCTACTTTTTTTGGTTATGATGAATAATGCTGCTATAAGCATATTAGTACAAGTTTTTGTGCACACATATGTTTTTATTTCTCTTGGAAATAAACATAGGAGTGGAATTGCTGAATCATATAGTAGCTCTAACTTTTTGAGTAACTGCCAGATTGTCTTCCAAAGCAGCTGCACCATTTGCCACTCCCATATCAGCAGCGTCAACACTTGTTATTATGTCTTTGTGGTTATAGCATCCTAGTGGGTGTGAGGTGGTATTTTATTATGGTTTTGATTTGCATTTTCCTCATGGCTGATGATGATGAAAACATTTTTTTTCATATGCTTATTGGCTGTTTGTATACCTTTGTTAGACAAATGTTTATTCTTTGCCCACTTTTAATTGGGTTATTTCTCTTTTATCATTGAATTATGAGTTCTTTGTGTATCCCCTATATCAGATATATAATTTGTAAAAATTATCTCTTATGTTACGAGTTGTCTTCACTTCCTTGATGTTGTCCATTGAAGCACAATGGTTTTCAATTTGATAAATTCCAAGACTACCTATTTTGTCCTTTGTCGCTTATGCTTTTGGTGTCAAATCTAAGAAGTCATTGCCTAATCCAAGGTCAAAAAGATTTATGCCTGTGTTTTCTTCTAAGAATTTTTATTGTTTAGCTCTTAACAAGGGCCTTTGATTCATTTTGAGTTAGTTTTTGTAGGTGTATACCTAGTTTTATTGCACTTTACAGATGTAACACTTTTTACAAATTGAAGGTAAGACTCTCCGTCAGCAAAAAGATCATGACTTAACTTTTATTATGATGTTAACTTTATTGCAGTGGTCTGGAACCAAACCCACAATATCTCTGAGGGAGACATACCAATATATGGTGTGGAGCCACATGTTTTTCTGCACGTGGCTCTCTGCCTGGCCCAGCACCAGTTGTTGAAATGACTGCTGGAATCTCATGGAATTCTGTTCTTTTCCTGCTATCTTCCCCTTTTTCTGTCTCAACAGTGCTGGGTCATATCACACTGTGATGTTCTTCAGGCTTTCTTGCTATGTGTTCTAGCCTCACACATTATTCTTTGATGAAGGTCTATACAAGTTATTTTCCTTTTTGAGGAACTAAGTCACACAGAAGTGAAATAACTTGCCAAAGTTTATACAGAACTGGGAGTAGACCTTTGGTCTTCTGACTTCCAGCCTTTCAAGGTATCTGCAGTCACTTGTACCTAAATGTTGTTACAGGCCAAAAGATGGCAGGCTAAACTATAATTCTAAAAATATGGTAAGCTAATCTTACTTCTTAATTTCAAAGGAGGACCTAATAAAGATTTGTTACTTTTTCAAAAATAGAGACATTTATTGAAGGAGATACAAGAAATATTGTACATAGGATAATGATTCCTCAGTTCCTTCAAAGTAGGCACTTTGGGACCTCACATAGTTTTCCCAATGTCTCTTCCATTGTCTAAAACATTCTGCAAAATCATTTGTTGGAATTGCCATCAGCTTCCCCATTATATTTTCCTGAATCTCATTGATTGTCTAAAATCTCTTCCCTTTCAATGGTGATTTTAGTCTTGGTAAAACTCAGAAGTTGTAGGGTACTGAATCTGGGCTGTAGGGGGTACTAAGACACCTGGGTGATTTTGTTTTGCCAAAAACTCTGCATGAAACATGGTGCATGAGTGGGCACGTTGTCATGATGAAGCTGACAATCCCCAATTGCCCGTATCTTCAGTTGTTTTCATTGTATTGTATTTCTCAACCAATGAAGAACATTGAGGTAGTACTCCTTATTAACTATTTGGCCTTGAGAGGTATATTTGGATGGACAACACCTTCCCAGTCAAAAAACAAAGTTAACATAGTCTTGATCTTGTTGCAACTTTGTCATGCCTTCTTCAGGCATGGAGAACCAGGCAATTTCTATTGGGAAAATTGGGCCTTTGTGTCTGGATCATAGGCATAGACTCATGATTCATCTCTGGTTATGACTTTATTGAGGAAAATTGTTTCATTGGTAGCAGAAGCTGTGGAGTGAATTTTGCTATGGCACATTTTATGCCAAGATCCTCCATCAAAATCTTGAACATAGTAGTTTTTGGAATCCCCAAATTAGCTTGTAGTTCTTGCACTGTTCAGTCACCAATCTTTATTGATTGCAGGCTATATACATTCAAAATTTTCAGGTGTTCTGCTTATTGCAGGCCTTCCAGAATGTGGATCATTTTCAACAGATTCTTGACCATCTTTGAAGCATTTGTGCCAGTTTTATTTGTGCTGAACTCATTGTATTATCCCCTGAGACCTTCTGAATCATCCTAATAGTTTCTGTGGAGGAATGTTCAGACTTAATGAAAAATTTGATGCAGATTCTTTGCTCTACTTGCTGAGTCATTTTTTAATGTGATGGCCATATACTCAATGGTGTCTACCACCCCCACTGACAAGTACACTGAAGTTGTCATTGTTCGCTACTGTGCATGACAATCCACTTTCCTTGGCTGCCAGGTTACACTGCTGTCACACAAACCATTCTAATTATATTAACAATGGCTGAATTTTTTTCTGGACAAACCTCATGTAACCTGTTAAAGATTGTGTTCCTGCATCTTATGTAAGTGCTTAGAGAGAAGTTACAGCAATAAAATTTTTGGTATGTTTTTATTGTAATTCAATTCAGATGATTTCTGATTTCCACTTTAATTCCACTGTGGTCAGAGAATTAGAAAAGAATGAAAATCAGTTTATATAAACTTAACAACTCAAGAAGCTAGAGAAGAAGAAGCAAATCAAAACTAAGAAAACATAAGGAAAAATAATGAGGGAAAAATTTCAAGATAAGGGAAATAAAAAAGAACAATCTTTATCCAATATGGTAGCAGAGAAAGTGGAAGTTACACAGCCATCCTTCCAGGACCCAACTGGAATTACAAGTAAGATATAGAACAATCATCCTGACTAACCAACAGAAGACTAGCAGGAGTCTTATAACCAAGGTTTTACAAAGGAAGCCACATTGAGACTGCTCCAAACAGGTTGCTGAGGCCTAATCATAGGCAGCATCTCACATTGTCCTCTACCAGAGCTCTTCTTAAAAAGTCAAGAACCAATAGACACTGTCTACCTTCAGACAACATCAGAATATGATACAAGAAGCTTCTTGAGTAGCATATCAGAAGTGAGATCTTGGTAGGCAACAAACTCTGCTAAAAATTCTCCTTCATCTGGTCATAGTTGAGTCTGATAGAGTCTCACAGTCAGCCAGGCTGCAGATTGGTTAAACACACAATCAAGCCAATCACAATCAGTACTCAATCAGTACACAGGGGCCCATATAACCCACACAGGGAACATTCCTGGAACACCTAGCTCAGATAATCAAGGAGGCTGCATCTCTGGATCCCACAGGATAATTACTATATAAGGTCACCACAGAAAGATTGGGAGTCATAGCAGATCTATCTACCACATAGAAAAAAAAACACAAAGAAACAGCCAAAAATGGAGACAAAAACAGGCCCCAAATGAAAGAACAGAGAAAAATCTCAAAAGAAGAGCTAAATGAAATTTATCAGAAAGGCAATTCAATGTAAGGGTTATGAGGATGCTCAACACCATGAAAAAAAAGGCAAACAATATTAAAATAACCAGCTAGGAATGAAGAATACAATATCTGAAATGAAGTATACACTGGAAGGAGTAAAGTGTAAGTTGAATGAAGCAGAGGATTGAATCAGTGTCTTTGAAGACAATGTAGAAAAAACCCCCCACCCAGTTAGAGCAGAAAAAAGGAGTTTAAAAAAATGAAGACAGTTTAAGGAACCTTTGGGATGACACAACGCATAACAAGATCCACATCACAGGCATATCAGAAGAAGGACAGAGCAAGTTATCAAGAACCTATAATATCCAAAAGTTTCCATAACCTGCTAAAGGAAAAAGATATACAAGTTTAGGAAGCACAAACAGTCCCAAACAAAATGAACCCAAAGAGGCCCAAACCAAGACATATAATAATTAAAATGGTAAAGGTTAAAGACAAAGAGAGAATCTTAAAAACTGTAGGAGAAAGACAATCAGTTACCTACAAGGGAGCTCCCATAAGACAGTTAACTGATTTCTCAACAGAAACATTTCAGGTATTAGGTATTTAAAGTGATGAAAGCAAAGACCTACAACCAAGATTACTTCCCCAACAAGGCTATCATTTAAAAGTAAAGAAGAAATAAAAAGCTTCACATACAACAACAAAAAAGCTAGAGGAGTTTATTACCACCAAACCAGTATTATAAGAAATTTTAAAGGACCTGCAGGAAGAAGTAGAAGAAGAAAGAAGGAGAAGGCGAAAGAAAATGAAAAAAGAAAAAAGGAGGAGGAGGATAAGTAGGAGGAGGAGGAGGAAGAGGAGGAGGAAAAGAAGGAGGAGGAGGAAACAGAAAACAGAAAAACATAGTTGAAATAGTACCTATCAATAATCACTTAAAATGTAAATGGGCTAAATATTCTAATCAAAACACATAGAGGTTGCTCTCACTGGTATGACTCAGTTACTTGAGCATCATCCCACAAAGCAAGAGGTCATTAGTTCCAATTCCAGTCAGGGCATATGCTTAGGTTGTGGGCCGGGTTCCCAGTTGGAGAACATGTGAGAGGCGACCTATTAATGTTTCTCTCACACACAGATGCTTATTTCCATCTCTATCTCCTTCCCTTCCCTTACTCTAAAAATAAATAAATAAACTATTTTTTAAAAGGCATAGGGTTGTTGAATGGATGAGAAAATAAGACCTGAGTATATGCTGTCTACAAGAGACCCACCTCAAAATAAAAGATACACAGACCCAAAGTAAAGGGACAGAGAAAGGTATTTCATACAAATAGAAAAAAAAAAAAAAAAGCTGGGTTTGCAACACTTACATATGACAAAATAGACTTTAAAGCAAAGGCTATATATAGTCAGAGACAAAGAGGGACATTATATACTACTAAAGGGATCAATCTAACAAGGTAAATAACACTAGTAAACATTTATGCACCCAACATAGGAGCACTTAAGTGTGGAAAACAAATATTGATGGACACAAAAGGAGAGATTGACAGTAATACAGTTATAGGGAATTTTAACAGCCCATTAATATCAATGGATAGATCTCCCAGATAGAAAACCAACAAGGAAATAGCAGCCTTAAATGAAAAACTAGATCAGATGAATTTCATCTATATCTTCAGAGCATGTCACTCAAAGGCAACATAATATGCAATTTTTTCAAGTGCACATGGAACATTTTCTAGAGTAGACATCATGTTATGATACAAAACAAGTTTCAATAAATTTAAGAGGTTTGAAATCATATCAAGCATCTTCTCAGAATATAATGGTACAAAACTAGAAATCAATCAAGAAAAAACTGAAAAACATGCAAAAACATGGAAGCTAAATAGCATGTTACTATAAACAACGAATGGGTTTACAAAGAGATCAAGGAAGAGATCAAGACATCTTAAAACAAATGAAAATGAGAACAAAACCACCCAATATCTATGGGATATAATGAAAGCATTCCAAAGAGAGAAATTTATAGCATTAAAGGCCTATCTCAAGAAACAAGAAGAATCTCAAGTAAACAATTTAACTTTACACTTAAAGGAACTTGAAAAAGAACAACAAACAAAGCCCAATCTGAGCAGAAGGAAGGAAATCATAAGGATCAGAGCAGAAATAAAATAAAGTTTAAAAACAATACAAAAGATCAATGAAACCAAGATCTGTTTCTTTGGAAAGATAAATAAGACTGACAAACTTTTAACCAGAGTCATCAAGAGATAAAAGAGAGTTCTCAAATAAATTAACTGAAATGAAAGGCAAAAAGTAAAAATGATACTAGTGAAATACAAAGAATCGTATGAAAATATTATGAGCAACTGTATGTCAACAAATTGGACAGTCTGGAGAAATGGATATATTCCTAGAAAAATATCAGAAAGAATCAAAGAATCTGATAAACATCACAACTAGTGAAGTTGAAGCAATAATTAAAATCTCCCAACAAACAAAAGTCCTGGACTGGATAGCATCACAGGAACATTTTACCAGACATTTGAAGAAGAATGAACACCTACCCTTTTCAAACTACTCCAGATTATTCAAGAGGAAGAAATTCTCCAAAATACATTTTATAGGGTCAGCATTATCCTAATTCTGAAACCAGATAAAAACACTAGAAAGAAACAAAATTATAAGCCAATATCCTTGAAGAATACAGTTGCTAAAATTCTCCACAAAATGTTGGCAAACTGAATTCAGAAATATATTAAGAAAATTGTACAACATTATCAAGTGGTATTTATTTTGTGGATGTAAATTTGGTACAATATATGCAAATAAACAAATATGGCACACCACACAAACAAAATAAAGAATAAATATCACATGATCATATCAACAGATGCAGGAAAGGCATTTGAAAAAACCAGCATCTATTTATGATAAAAATTCTAAGCAAAGTGGAAATAGAAGGAAGATGACACTTAAATGTCATAAAGGCCATATATGACAAATTCCCAGCCAACATCATACTCAGTGGACAAAACTACAAGTGTTTCCCTTTAGATTGGGAACAAGACAGAGATGTCTCCTTTACTCTCCTACAACATAGTAATGGGAACCATAGCCACAGCAATGAGACAAGAAGAAGAAATAAAAAGCAACCAAATTAGATAAAGAAGTAAATTGTCATTATTTGCAGATGGCATGGTACTGTATATAGAGTACCCTAAAGATTTCACCAAAAGCTACTAAAACTGATCAACAAATTCAATAAAGTAATAGGACACAAAATAAATGTCTAGAAATCAGTTGCATTTTTTTAATTTTAAACTTTTGTTTTATTAACAGAATAAAAATATGGAATGCTTCATGAATTTGTGTGTCATCCTTGCTCAAGGGCCATGCTAATCTTCTCTGTATTGTTCCAATTTTAGTATATGTGTTGCCAAAGCAAGCACTAGATATCAGTTACATGTTTATACACTAATAAGAAAGGAAACTAAGTCAACTATCCCATTCAAAGTATCTCAATAGGAAAAAAAAAATACCTAGGAATAAGTTTAACCAAGAATGTAAAAGACTATTACTTAGAAATTTATAAGACCATGAAGAAAGAAACTGAATTATACACAAATAAGTGAAAGCATGTACTGTGTTCATGGATAGGAAGAGTTAACATCATTAAAATGTCCATACTACCAAAAGCAAATTATTGATTTAACAAAATTCCTATCTAGATAGCAATGGAATATTTCACAGAACTAGAAGAAATAGTCTAAAAATTTATATGACCTCAAAGGCCCCAAATAGCATAGTGATATTGAGAAAGAACAAAATTGGAAGGATCACACTACTTGATATCAAACTATACTACAGGACCACAGTAACCAAAACAGCATGGTAAACAATATAGAATTTCCTAAAAAAACTAACAATGGAATTGCCTTTTGACCCAGCAATTCTACTGCTAGGTCTATATCCAAAGAACCCTGAAACACCAATTCAGAAGAACCTATGCACTCCTATGTTCATAGTATCACTATATTCACAATAGCCAAGTGCTGAGAAAAGCATAAGTGCCCATCAGTAGATGAATGCATCAAAAATCTTTGGTACATTTACACAATGGAATACTACTCACTCATAAAAAAGAAGGAAATCTTACACTTTGCAACAGCATGGATAGACCTGGAGAGCATTGTACTAAATGAAATAAGCCAGCCAAAGGAAGATAAAAAACTGTATTTGAAATCTAATGAACAAATTGAACAAGCAATGTAGAGAGAGACTCAGACATGGAGCAGGCTGATAGCTGTCAGAGGCAGGGTTGGGAGACTGGGAGTAGCTGGAGGATTGAGTAAAAAAGAAAAAATTAAGAGAAAAAAATTCATGGACTCACACAATATGGTGATTGCCAGAGGGAGGGCTAGTAGGGTTGGTGGATGAGGGTATGAGGGGTATGAGTGGTGATAAAAGAAAACTTGACTTGGTGTCGTGAACACACAAGTATAGTTACAGGTGATGTGTTGTGGGATCATGCACCTGAAACTTGTTAACCAGTGCCATCCAAAAAATAATAATAATAATAAATCAACAAAAAGGGAAAACACAACCAAATAGTTCAAAGAGGAAAGAAAAAAAACCCTACAAAGTTATGGGTTGGTACTTGCCTAAAATTAATGAAGTTGATAAATTTTTCATAAAACCAAAAAAAGAAACCACAATTTTCAGAAATGAATGGACATCATAATACATCAAAATAGATGATATTATGAATACTTTCTCCAATAAATTTCATGATTTGGATGAGATGAATGAATTAGTCAAAACACAACTTATTAAATTTACCATAAAAATAAATAGAAAATATAAATGATCAGATATACTATATGTATTTAAAAATTGGACTCTTAATTAAAACATTCTCATAATTAAACTCCAAGGCTAATATAGTTTCAATGTTGAATTCCTTAAGACATATAAGAAAGACATACAGCAATATTATACATTTTAACCAGAGAACAGAAAAAGAGAGAACATGTCCTAACTCATTTTAACAAACATCATAACCTAGACTATAAAATTGAGAAAGACATAATAATAAAGGAAAATTATACACTGGGAGTTTTAGCACTGATGCAAAATTAAGAAAATATTAACAAACTCAACCCATCCATACATAAAAGGGGTGCTATGTTACTGCCATGTTCATTGATGGAGGACAAAATAGTGTGATCATGTTAATTCTGCCCAAATAAATCTACAATTCTAATTGAAAATACCAGGATACTTTTTGTTAAATGAAAATTAGAAATGCAAAGGGTCACAGATAGCCAAAGAATACTTAGAGAAGAATGTACCTGGAGAACTTACTTTACTAGATATCAAGATACATTATGAAATTATAGTAACTAAGACAGTATAACTTTGGTAGGATAGACAAACTAACCATTGGAATAGAATAGAGAGTCCAGAATTAGATTCATGTATAGTCACTTGACTTATGATAGAATCATGAAACATGTGCAGCAAAGAATGTTTTTTTTTTCAATAAATGATGCTGAGTCAATTGCATGTCCACATGAAAAAACAATGTGCTTGACCCTTACCTCATATTCTATTGAAAATAATCAAATTCAGATGGATTATATACATAACTATAAAATGCAAACAATAAAGCTTTTATGGAAAAGGTCATATTATCATCTTAATGATCATGAAGCAGGCATAGACTTTTAAACAGTGTACCAAAAGAACTTTTATCAAAAAATAACGATAACTTCATTTATATAAAAACTAAGAGCCTCTGTAAAAACTGCAAAGTATTTTTATCCAGAATAGAAAAAGTACTCAAGAAATCAGCAAGACACACAGGCTAATTTTACCAAACATTTAGGGAAAAACTAAGCCTATCCTTTTCAATTTATTCAAAAAATTCAAGAAGAGGGAAGACCCCCAAACTCTTTCTAGTATTATTTTAATCCCCAAATTAGGTAAAAACACAACAAGGGAAACAACAGGCCAATATCGCTGATGAATATGGATGCTAAAATCCTCAATATAATATTGGCAAACAATCCAGCAATACATTAAAAAGATTATACAGCATAATCAAGTGGGATTCATCCGAGGGATGCAATGATGATATAATATTTGCAAATCAGTAAACATAATACACCACATAAACAAAATGAAAGACAAAAACCATATGATCATATCAATAGATGCTGAAAAAGCATTTGATAAACTATAACAACCATTTATGATAAAAATGCTCAGCAAAGTAAGAATACCTCAACATAATAAAGGCCATATATGAAAAACTGGCAGCCAACATCATATTCAATGGTTAAAAGCTAAAAGCCTTCCCCTTATGAACAGGAACAAGAACAGGTGTCTACTCACTCCACTTCTATTCAATATAGTTTTGGAAGTTCTAGCCATAGCAATCAGATAAGAAAAAGGAATCAAAGGTATCCAAATTGGAAAGAGGAAGTCATACTGTCACTATTTGCAGATGACATGATAATGTACATAGAAAAACCTATAGACTCCACCAGAAAATTACTCAACCTAATAAGTGAATTTGGCAGACCACCTGGATACAAAGTCAATATCCAGAAATCGAAGGCATTTTTATACACCAACAATGAAACATTAGAGACAGAAACTAGAAAAGAAATCCCATTTACTATAGCAACAAGAAAAATAGAATACCGGAGGAGGAAAGATGGCGACAGAGTAGAGAGCAGTGCTGATGGTGTTCTCGAGTACCAGAGCAGCTAGAGGACAAGATAGGGAGCGTGAGACGTCTTCAGGACCCTAAGAATTGGAGCGGTCAGCATCTGGACACAAGGGAGCACAGCCCAGAGGCAGAGGAGACCAGCAGGACAGTAGGTGAGGTGGTTTCTGGCCAACCGGCCAGCAGGCCGAGCTCGGCTCTAGGCAGTGGCAGCTCTTCCCAGAGGGGTGCGTTTGACTGAGGCCAGCTCTGGGCTCCCTGGCGACTAGAAATCTGAACAGTGAAGTGCGGGCAGTGAGGGCAAATGTCGTAGGGAATGAGGAATTGAACTCCTGCAGGGGAGGGACTATGTGAGAGCCTCGCTCTGGCAACAGAGAAGGGAGGCTCCTCGTGGGGCTAGAGGCAGAGGAGAAGAGTCCTGTGGGAAGCTGGAGCGGGGGAGCAGGGAAGTGCACAGGCCGGGCGAAAAGAGGGTGGAAAACGGTGCTGCTAAGCCACGGGGAAACAGCAACTTGAAGCCCCTGCGAGGGGGGAGGCCCAGCCCTGCGCACCCACACAGACCCCCAGGCTCCGCAGGAAACTCCAAACGGCAAGCCGGGAACTAGTAGCAGGGGGAACTGACCCGCCCATTGCCCGAGACAAAGGCTGCACCACCCATGCCTGGGAGGGACTCATCACAGAGGCAGCATAAAGGACTCCTTGGAGAGCTGGTTGGCTTGGAGGATTGGCGCTTGCCCTTGGAGAGCAGGGCAGTGTTGGCGGACCCTGGGCACTGTTGACAGATGGGGGCTGCCTCCTCTGGGAACTGCGGGGGTGGGGCCAGTCATCACAGGGACCAGCGAGGTTGCGGGCTGCCCTGCAGGGGTGCTGAGTGCTTGTCGCGGGCAGGAACCTCTGCCAGGAGTGGGAGGGGACACCCTGCGGGCTCCAGAATACCAGCAGCCCTAAAACCCAGCTAGGCTGCGGAAGGCCCAGCCTACCTGGGGGCTGACAGTCAGAATCAGCCCTGACTGTGACAGGCAGAAGCCCTGCTACGCCAAGACTGATTAGACTATAGACTGCAAAGACCTGACCAAGAAAAAGAGGCAGCCTCAGGAAATGGATTGATTCTAATCCCAAGCACTTGAGTTACACCAAGAGCTATATGAACTATTAATCCCCAACATATCCTTTTCAAAAATTACTTCTCACATATTCTTAATCTCCACCCACCCCCACCTCAATCCACCTAAATACCCAAGACCCTCCCCCTACTCTTGAATTAAAGTCTACTCACTCTCTGGCTACAACACATTCCCAGTCCTCAATCTAAGTATTCCTTTCTTCACCAGCCACCTAAACCTTTTCTTTATTTTTCCTTCCTTCTTCTTTCTTTCCTTTTTTTTTCTTTTTTTTCTCTTTTCTTCTTGTTAAAGCCCACAGGTTCTGGCTCCACCTGGACCAATCACAGATCACAAAGGATGAACAGACATCTAAACCCTTTCTTTATTAATATTGATTTCTCTTTGTCTTGTGACCTTCTCCCCACCCCCCCTTTTTTTCCCTTCTTTCTTTTCTCCCTGATAAAGCCCACTGGACCTGGCTCCACCTGGATCAAACAGAGATCATAAAGGGTGAACAGACACCTAAATCCTTTCTTTATTAATATTGATTTCTCTTTGTCTTGTGACTCTCTCCCTTTGTTTTTCTTCTTCTTCTTCTTTCTTCTCTTCCTGATAAAGCCCACTGGACGTGGCATCACCTGGACCAAACAGAGATCATCGAGGGTGAACAGACACCTAAACCCTTTCTTTATTAATATTGATTTCTCTTTGTCTTGTGATTTTCTCCCTTTTTTCATTTCTTTCTTGCTTTCTTTTTTTTCTCTGCTAAAAGCCCTCAGGTCCAGGCTCCATCTGGACCAATCAGAGATTATTAAAGGTGAACAGCCATCTAAACCCTTTCTTCTTATTAATATTATCGTTTTTATTCCTTTTTTCCTTTTTTTTTTTGTTTTTTGTTTTTTGTTTTTTGTTTTTTCTGCTAAAAGCCCACAGGACCAGAATACAACCAGACAGCCCAAATAAAGGACACACCAAGAACAGCAAGTGGAGAAAATATGGGAGATGGCAACACTGAACTCCACAAATCTCCTATCACAGAAGGGTGCTCAACTAAGGCAAGGAAGCAAAGCAGGTTAACCCAAGGGAAAAACAAAATAAAATAAAATAAAATAAAAGCAAGCAAAAACAGACACCCAAAGTGGGGAAAAAAAAGAATCAGTCCATCACCAAAAGGAAAGGAAGGATCCCCAGAAAGAACACAAAATGAAACAGAGGCACCTGGAATATCAGATAAGAAATTCAAAAGAATGATGATAGAGAAGCTCAGTGAGCTCAGCTACATCAAAGAAAACTATAAACAACTCCAGGAGAACTACAAAGACCTCCAGGGAAGTTACAAAGAACTCCAGGGAAGTTACAAGGAACTTACTGAGAACTACAACAGCATGAAAAAGGACATAGAAACTATCAATATGCACCAGGAGGAAATGAAGAATACAATTTCTGAATTGAAGAATACAGTAGAAGGAATCAACAGTAGGCTAGAGGAAGCAGAAGACCGGATCAGCGAGTTGGAGGATAATGTAGACAAATATTCCAAGACAGTACAAGAGAATAAAAAAAGGCTGAATAAGACTGAAGAGGGGTTAAGAGAGCTGCAGGACAACGTGAAATGTAACAACATCTGTATCATAGGGATACCAGAAGGAGAAGAGAAACAAGGAATGGAAAACCTGTTCAAAAAAGTCATGATAGAAAATTTCCCTAACATGATGAGTGAAAACATGAATCCAGTTCAGGAAGCACAGCGGGTCCCAATGAAGATCAACCCAAACAGACCAACACCAAGGCACATTATTATTAAAATGGCTAATTTCAAAGACAAAGAGAATCCTAAAAGCATCAAGAGAGAAAAGACAAATAACATATAAAGGTGCTCCAATAAAGCTATCAAATGATTATTCAACAGAAACAATTCAAGCCAGAAGGGAATGGCAAAAAGTATTTCAAGTAATGGTAAACAAAGGCCTGCAACCAAGAATACTCTACCCAGCAAGGCTCTCATTCAAGATAGAAGGAGAGATAAGGAGTTTCCCAGACAAAAAAAAAGACTAAAATAATACATCTTTACCAAACCACCATTGCAATAAATGCTAAAGGGTCTGCTCTAAAAATAAGTAAACAAATAAAATGAAGAAACAGAGAAAGCCAAAGAGGAATACAGACACAAAGGGAGAAAATGGCAATGAATAAGTTTCAATCAATAATAACCTTAAATGTAAATGGATTAAATGCACCAATCAAAAGACATAGGGTAGCCAAATGGATAAGATAATATGACCCACATATATGCTATCTTCAAGAGACCCACCTCAAAACAAAAGATCGACACAGATTGAGAGTGAAGGGATGGAAAACTATATGTCAAGCAAAAGAACATGAAAAAAAAGCTGGAGTAGCAATACTGATTTCAGACAAAATAGATTTTACAATGAAGGCCATAAAAAGGGACAAAGATGGACATTTCATAATATTTAAGGGAACAATCCATCAAGAAGAAATAACACTGATAAACATATATGCACCCAACATTGGAGCTCTGAAATATATAAGGAAAATCTTGGAAGACTTTAAGAAGGACATAGACAGCAACACATTAAAAGTAGGGGATTTTAATACCCCACTATCAACAATGGACAGATTTTCCAAACAAAAAATCCCCAGAGATGTTGTGGCATTGAACAACACTTTAGAGGAAATGGACCTAACTGATGTATACAGAGTCTTTTACCCCAAAGAAGCAAAATGCACATTCTTTTCAAATGCACATGGCTCATTCTCCAAGATAGACCACATGGTATGTCACAAGACAAGCCTCCACAAATACAAGAAAATTGAAATCATACAAAGTATCTTCTCAGATCACAATGGCTTGAAACTAGAAACCAATCTCAAAGGAAAAACCCAAAAAATCTCTAACTCATGGAGACTGAATAACATGCTTTTAAGCAATGAAGGGGTCAACAATGAGATCAAAGATGAAATCAAAAAGTTCCTGGAAACAAATGACAATGAACACACAACAGCCCAAAACCTATGGGATACAGCAAAGGCAGTTCTCAGGGGGAAATTGATAGCAATACAGGCCATCCAAAAAAGGTTACAAGAAGTTTATAAAAACAACCTAACCACAAAGCTGCAAGAACTAGAGGAGCAACAACAAACAAAGCCCAGAGCAAGTAGAAGGAAGGAAATCATCAAGATCAGAGCAGAACTAAATAACTCAGACATTCAAACTACAATTCGAAGAATCGACAGGACCAGGAGCTGGTCCTTTTAAAAAATAAACAAAATTGACAAGCCCTTATCCATATTCATCAAGAAAAAGACAGAGAGGACCCAAATAAGCAGAATCAGTACTGACAGAGGTGAAATCACAACTGATACCTCAGAAATACAAAAGATTGTAAGAAATTACTACAAACAACTCTATGACAAAATATATGACAACCTAGATGAGATGGACACATTTCTGGAAATGTATAATCCACCAAAACTGAACCCAGAAGAAGCAGAAAACCTGAATAGGCCAATAACAACTAGTGAAATTAAAGAAGTCATCCAAAATCTTCCAAAGCACAAAAGCCCTGGACCAGATAGCTACACAGGTGAATTTTACCAAACATTTAAAGAAGAACTAACTCCTATCCTCCTCAAACTATACCAAAAAATTCAGGAAGAGGGAAGACTCCCAAACTCTTTCTATGAGGCCAATATTATTCTAATCCCAAAACCAGGGCAAGATCCAACTAAGAAAGAAAGCTACAGGCC